>JBBPBX010108486.1:0-11152 GCA_038048925.1 Garcialebias charrua
TTAGACTCATGAATAAATAACCAGAATAATCACTGTGAAAATATCACATCATGTTGCTGCTGATCTGTTTCATGTTGCTGCTGATCTGTTTCATGTTGCTGCTGATCTGTTTCATGTTGCTGCTGATCTGTTTCATGTTGCTGCTGATCTGTTTCATGTTGCTGCTGATCTGTTTCATGTTGCTGCTGATCTGTTTCATGTTGCTGCTGATCTGTTTCATGTTGCTGCTGATCTGTTTCATGTTGCTGCTGATCTGTTTCATGTTGCTGCTGATCTGTTTCATGTTGCTGCTGATCTGTTTCATGTTGCTGCTGATCTGTTTCATGTTGCTGCTGATCTGTTTCATGTTGCTGCTGATCTGTTTCATGTTGCTGCTGATCTGTTTCATGTTGCTGCTGATCTGTTTCATGTTGCTGCTGATCTGTTTCATGTTGCTGCTGATCTGTTTCATGTTGCTGCTGATCTGTTTCATGTTGCTGCTGATCTGTTTCATGTTGCTGCTGATCTGTTTCATGTTGCTGCTGATCTGTTTCATGTTGCTGCTGATCTGTTTCATGTTGCTGCTGATCTGTTTCATGTTGCTGCTGATCTGTTTCATGTTGCTGCTGATCTGTTTCATGTTGCTGCTGATCTGTTTCATGTTGCTGCTGATCTGTTTCATGTTGCTGCTGATCTGTTTCATGTTGCTGCTGATCTGTTTCATGTTGCTGCTGATCTGTTTCATGTTGCTGCTGATCTGTTTCATGTTGCTGCTGATCTGTTTCATGTTGCTGCTGATCTGTTTCATGTTGCTGCTGATCTGTTTCATGTTGCTGCTGATCTGTTTCATGTTGCTGCTGATCTGTTTCATGTTGCTGCTGATCTGTTTCATGTTGCTGCTGATCTGTTTCATGTTGCTGCTGATCTGTTTCATGTTGCTGCTGATCTGTTTCATGTTGCTGCTGATCTGTTTCATGTTGCTGCTGATCTGTTTCATGTTGCTGCTGATCTGTTTCATGTTGCTGCTGATCTGTTTCATGTTGCTGCTGATCTGTTTCATGTTGCTGCTGATCTGTTTCATGTTGCTGCTGATCTGTTTCATGTTGCTGCTGATCTGTTTCATGTTGCTGCTGATCTGTTTCATGTTGCTGCTGATCTGTTTCATGTTGCTGCTGATCTGTTTCATGTTGCTGCTGATCTGTTTCATGTTGCTGCTGATCTGTTTCATGTTGCTGCTGATCTGTTTCATGTTGCTGCTGATCTGTTTCATGTTGCTGCTGATCTGTTTCATGTTGCTGCTGATCTGTTTCATGTTGCTGCTGATCTGTTTCATGTTGCTGCTGATCTGTTTCATGTTGCTGCTGATCTGTTTCATGTTGCTGCTGATCTGTTTCATGTTGCTGCTGATCTGTTTCATGTTGCTGCTGATCTGTTTCATGTTGCTGCTGATCTGTTTCATGTTGCTGCTGATCTGTTTCATGTTGCTGCTGATCTGTTTCATGTTGCTGCTGATCTGTTTCATGTTGCTGCTGATCTGTTTCATGTTGCTGCTGATCTGTTTCATGTTGCTGCTGATCTGTTTCATGTTGCTGCTGATCTGTTTCATGTTGCTGCTGATCTGTTTCATGTTGCTGCTGATCTGTTTCATGTTGCTGCTGATCTGTTTCATGTTGCTGCTGATCTGTTTCATGTTGCTGCTGATCTGTTTCATGTTGCTGCTGATCTGTTTCATGTTGCTGCTGATCTGTTTCATGTTGCTGCTGATCTGTTTCATGTTGCTGCTGATCTGTTTCATGTTGCTGCTGATCTGTTTCATGTTGCTGCTGATCTGTTTCATGTTGCTGCTGATCTGTTTCATGTTGCTGCTGATCTGTTTCATGTTGCTGCTGATCTGTTTCATGTTGCTGCTGATCTGTTTCATGTTGCTGCTGATCTGTTTCATGTTGCTGCTGATCTGTTTCATGTTGCTGCTGATCTGTTTCATGTTGCTGCTGATCTGTTTCATGTTGCTGCTGATCTGTTTCATGTTGCTGCTGATCTGTTTCATGTTGCTGCTGATCTGTTTCATGTTGCTGCTGATCTGTTTCATGTTGCTGCTGATCTGTTTCATGTTGCTGCTGATCTGTTTCATGTTGCTGCTGATCTGTTTCATGTTGCTGCTGATCTGTTTCATGTTGCTGCTGATCTGTTTCATGTTGCTGCTGATCTGTTTCATGTTGCTGCTGATCTGTTTCATGTTGCTGCTGATCTGTTTCATGTTGCTGCTGATCTGTTTCATGTTGCTGCTGATCTGTTTCATGTTGCTGCTGATCTGTTTCATGTTGCTGCTGATCTGTTTCATGTTGCTGCTGATCTGTTTCATGTTGCTGCTGATCTGTTTCATGTTGCTGCTGATCTGTTTCATGTTGCTGCTGATCTGTTTCATGTTGCTGCTGATCTGTTTCATGTTGCTGCTGATCTGTTTCATGTTGCTGCTGATCTGTTTCATGTTGCTGCTGATCTGTTTCATGTTGCTGCTGATCTGTTTCATGTTGCTGCTGATCTGTTTCATGTTGCTGCTGATCTGTTTCATGTTGCTGCTGATCTGTTTCATGTTGCTGCTGATCTGTTTCATGTTGCTGCTGATCTGTTTCATGTTGCTGCTGATCTGTTTCATGTTGCTGCTGATCTGTTTCATGTTGCTGTTGATCTGTTTCATGTTGCTGCTGATCTGTTTCATGTTGCTGCTGATCTGTTTCATGTTGCTGTTGATCTGTTTCATGTTGCTGCTGATCTGTTTCATGTTGCTGCTGATCTGTTTCATGTTGCTGCTGATCTGTTTCATGTTGCTGCTGATCTGTTTCATGTTGCTGCTGATCTGTTTCATGTTGCTGCTGATCTGTTTCATGTTGCTGCTGATCTGTTTCATGTTGCTGCTGATCTGTTTCATGTTGCTGCTGATCTGTTTCATGTTGCTGCTGATCTGTTTCATGTTGCTGCTGATCTGTTTCATGTTGCTGCTGATCTGTTTCATGTTGCTGCTGATCTGTTTCATGTTGCTGCTGATCTGTTTCATGTTGCTGCTGATCTGTTTCATGTTGCTGCTGATCTGTTTCATGTTGCTGCTGATCTGTTTCATGTTGCTGCTGATCTGTTTCATGTTGCTGCTGATCTGTTTCATGTTGCTGCTGATCTGTTTCATGTTGCTGCTGATCTGTTTCATGTTGCTGCTGATCTGTTTCATGTTGCTGCTGATCTGTTTCATGTTGCTGCTGATCTGTTTCATGTTGCTGCTGATCTGTTTCATGTTGCTGCTGATCTGTTTCATGTTGCTGCTGATCTGTTTCATGTTGCTGCTGATCTGTTTCATGTTGCTGCTGATCTGTTTCATGTTGCTGCTGATCTGTTTCATGTTGCTGCTGATCTGTTTCATGTTGCTGCTGATCTGTTTCATGTTGCTGCTGATCTGTTTCATGTTGCTGCTGATCTGTTTCATGTTGCTGCTGATCTGTTTCATGTTGCTGCTGATCTGTTTCATGTTGCTGCTGATCTGTTTCATGTTGCTGCTGATCTGTTTCATGTTGCTGCTGATCTGTTTCATGTTGCTGCTGATCTGTTTCATGTTGCTGCTGATCTGTTTCATGTTGCTGCTGATCTGTTTCATGTTGCTGCTGATCTGTTTCATGTTGCTGCTGATCTGTTTCATGTTGCTGCTGATCTGTTTCATGTTGCTGCTGATCTGTTTCATGTTGCTGCTGATCTGTTTCATGTTGCTGCTGATCTGTTTCATGTTGCTGCTGATCTGTTTCATGTTGCTGCTGATCTGTTTCATGTTGCTGCTGATCTGTTTCATGTTGCTGCTGATCTGTTTCATGTTGCTGCTGATCTGTTTCATGTTGCTGCTGATCTGTTTCATGTTGCTGCTGATCTGTTTCATGTTGCTGCTGATCTGTTTCATGTTGCTGCTGATCTGTTTCATGTTGCTGCTGATCTGTTTCATGTTGCTGCTGATCTGTTTCATGTTGCTGCTGATCTGTTTCATGTTGCTGCTGATCTGTTTCATGTTGCTGCTGATCTGTTTCATGTTGCTGCTGATCTGTTTCATGTTGCTGCTGATCTGTTTCATGTTGCTGCTGATCTGTTTCATGTTGCTGCTGATCTGTTTCATGTTGCTGCTGATCTGTTTCATGTTGCTGCTGATCTGTTTCATGTTGCTGCTGATCTGTTTCATGTTGCTGCTGATCTGTTTCATGTTGCTGTGTTCATTCGTGCCCATCTGCTCATACAGACTCATGTTCGTGCTGCTGTTTGGAGTAATGTTTTCTATGATATTAGTGCTTAGTGTATTTTTAGTTGATGTTTTTCTTAGTTCATGTCTTAAATGTTATTACTGTTCTTCTCTTACATTTTATTGTTGGATGTAACTGGGACCCTGTGTACATAATCTCGTTTCATCACATGTACCACATGTGGTGCAAATGACAATAAAGATTCTCTGACTCTGACTATTTAGCAGTCAAAATAGTCAGAAATGAGATTTCCATCGGATATGATTCCAAGCGAGATAATTCAACAAAAATATAAATGACAGGGTTTGAAAATGTTCTCCAGCTGCTTCTAATCAAGAGCTGGTCAGCTCATTTGTCAGATCTGTTGTTAACAAAGCCAAACACTCTGCAAGGATGAGTTTTTAGCAAGTCAGCAACAGTACTGAAGAGACGAACGAGGACTTCAAAACGTCTTTAATCCTGTCCCCAGTCGTGTCTCCACATGAACAGGAAGCTCCTACCACATCTCCCAAGAGAAAGATGGCAAATGACTCATCCAGAATTCAAGATGTGCCGAGGAAGAGGAGGCTCTGACTGCTGCTCGTTCTTGTCTTCTTTTCAGGTCTTAGCAGAATCAGCTGGACTCAGGTGGAATCTGAATGTTGTAATGCTCTCATAGGTGCTGTGAGAAAAGTCTGCACAGCGTTGGAGCTGTGCTGCTTCTTAGATATGCACCATGTGCACTGCATGCCAACTAAATGCCTCTCAAGTGAAAACAAAAAGGCTGTACTAGACAGGAAAACAGAAATGAGAGTGCAATCTTAAACACATATAGTACCTGTCAGGGTCTGCATCTTTTCTGCTGGCATTTGAAACACTGATGCAGGAGTTACACAAGAGGGCCCTGATCAAAAAACAAGAGCCAATCGGATCACGGTCAATTTTTATTAAAATAAAACTATCTACTAACCTGGGTTTTTACATATAATGTGTGTAATAAGCATACAAATACCTTTTTCCCCAATTATGTAAAAAAAAAAAAAAAACATGTTTATAAAAAAGTTCAAAGTTTAAAGGACAGTAACGATTATCTTTTTATGCCCTACTCTCTGATAACAATCTTTTCAATTATTATTTCTAAGTAAAGCCTTTCATATTAAGCTATCAAAATCATTTAAAAATGCTTTAAAATCTGACTAACGTTTGGTTTTAATATAAGAAAATAAGTTAAAAAGTAATAGACAATGAAGCAGACTATGCACATTCAGAAAAAACCGTTTGGTTTGTCTCAGCTCATGTTCTCTATATGCTCCTAAAAACTACTGAACTATTCATTCATTTTTCTTGACTTCAAAGTTCAGTAACTGTCATAAGAAGTTAGCACTAAATACATTCAGTTTTATTTTATTTACCTGTGCACCCGATCAAATTAGTGCTTGTTGGCAGAAAAGGCACGTATTTTGGTGTGTCTCTGTGTGTGTGTGTGTGTGTGTGTGTGTGTGTGTGTGTGTGTGTGTGTGTGTGCGTTGGTGCAAGCGTATTGGCCCGCCTATGCGCCAGACTACGTACCGACATTATCGGGACATTTGGTATTAGCCAGCCTTTGCCAATGTCTGGATAAAACACAGATTGTATCCAAATATATTAATATGTAAACATTGTTTTTTCTCATCAATATCAGCGTAACTTGTGGCTAATAGGCTGCCTGGATGAGTTGGAGTGTGCTTTAACACTTAAAATTGTTTTAATAAAAAGTTATTTACATTTATAAAATTGGCTGGCTACGCACCTCCCAGGGTATTTGTGTGTGGTGTGTATGTTTTTGTGTATCGGTTGCATTTATTGAAGCCGTGTGTGTGGCTCACTGACACACATGGCGCCAAACTGCAACGCCCCTCCTCTCGTGATGTGGAGACCGCGCGAAACTCCAACGCCGCCCCTCCTCTCGTGATGTGGAGCATAGACCCTGTAGTGGGCGGGGGCTCAGGGCGGGGCCTCAGGTGACCGAGTTTTTAAAAGTTAAAGCCCCTTGAGCTTACACGTGCAGAGTTATGGCGTCGTGTGTTGAGTGCATGTAGGTGAGCGGAGATTATTTTTGGAGAGCGATTTAAATAAAATTTTGCAGCGGTAGGTGGACAGAGTGTCAGAGTGTATTGACTTCATTCAGGTAAGAATTAAAAAAATTTTTTTGTTGCTTTTGATGACATCATCTCAAGGAAATGTTAACCTAATCCAGTAGTAACGTGACTTTAACCGCAGCGTCACAAACTGTGAAGACTGTAGAAAACTTTATCAACATTTAGATAAATTAGGAAGTATCTGTGCATGAGTTTTGAGTGCGTGAAGAAAGACGCAGCTCAAACTAGCTGCGGCTAGCGTTAGCATGTAACGTAACTTCACTTCAGAAGCGTGACAACCTTTCAACGCTGTTGAAAACTTTTATAGACATTTATATAAATCAGCGATACTATATATGCATCACTTGTGGATGTTTTTAGTGGTTATTTAGAGTCTTAACGCGACGAAGACAAAATTAAACGCACGTCGCGTTAGCGTCACTACCGTGAACGTGTCACGTCACAATAACAGCGTGACTAACGCTGTAATTTAACATGCGTTAATAGGGTAGAGGGGTTTTAATGTTTCCAACGTCATTTTTCTGCTAATTCTGCTCTTTTTTTTTTTTTTTTTACCTCTGAGCAGTGAGCAGACGGACGAACTGCGTCGTTACGTCATCACGTCATCACGTTGCAGCCTCGTTACGTCATCACGTTGACTGCAGTTTTATGTAGGTATAAGAATACTGTTGTTGGAATACTGAATACTGAATAATACAGAATACTGTATAAGTGTATTGTATAAACTTGAGAATTGTTTTTTAACTTTTTCATATTTTTACATGTACAGGTTTTCAGCTAGTCCAAGAGGTCATTTGGTATTTGGTGAGTCAAACATCCCGCCTTCCTGAAAACAGACAGATGGATTCTTTACTGACTGAGGTCCACGCTTTATCCATCCATCCATGCATTCATCCATCCATCAAACATCCATCCATCAAACATCCATCCATCCATCATCCATCAAACATCCTACCTTCCTAAACCCAGACATATGGATTCTTTACTGACTGAGGTCCAAGCTTTATCCATCCATCCATCTATCAAACATCCATCCATCCATCAAACATCCATCCATCCATCCATCAAACATCCATCCATCCATCAAACATATATCCATCCATCAAACATCCATCCATCCATCAAACATCCTGCCTTACTGAACCCAGACAGATGGATTATTTACTGACTGAGGTCCACGCTTTATCCATCCATACATCCATCCATCCATCAAACATCCACACATCCATCCATCCATCCATCCATCAAACATCATCCATCCATCATCAAACATCCTGCCTTCCTGAACCCAGACATATGGATTCTTTACTGACTGAGGTCCACGCTTTATCCATCCATCCATGCATTCATCCATCCATCAAACATCCATCCATCAAACATCCATCCATCCATCATCCATCAAACATCCTACCTTCCTAAACCCAGACATATGGATTCTTTACTGACTGAGGTCCAAGCTTTATCCATCCATCCATCTATCAAACATCCATCCATCCATCAAACATCCATCCATCCATCCATCAAACATCCATCCATCCATCAAACATATATCCATCCATCAAACATCCATCCATCCATCAAACATCCTGCCTTACTGAACCCAGACAGATGGATTATTTACTGACTGAGGTCCACGCTTTATCCATCCATACATCCATCCATCCATCAAACATCCACACATCCATCCATCCATCCATCCATCAAACATCATCCATCCATCATCAAACATCCTGCCTTCCTGAACCCAGACATATGGATTCTTTACTGACTGAGGTCCACACTTTATCCATCCATCCATCAAACATCCATCCATCCATCCATCCATCAAACATCCATCCATCATTCATCCATCAAACATCCATCCATCTATCTATCCATCCATCTATCAAACATCCGGCCTTCTTGAAACCAGACAGATGGATTCTTTACTGACTGAGGTCCACGCTTTATCCATCCATACATACATCCATCTATCAAACATCCATCCATCCATCCATCAAACATCCATCCATCCATCCATCAAACATCCATCCATCATCCATCCATCAAACATCCTGGCTTCCTGAACCTAGACAGATGGATTCTTTACTGACTGAGGTCCACGCTTTATCCATCCATCCATCCATCAAACATCCATCCATCCATCCATCAAACATCCATCTATCCATCCATCAAACATCCTGCCTTACTGAACCCAGACAGATGGATTCTTTACTGACTGATGTCCACGCTTTATCCATCCATCATCAAACATCCACACATCATCCATCAAACATCCATCCAAACATCCACACATCATCCATCAAACATCCATCCATCAAACATCCATCCATCATCCATCCATCAAACATCCATCCATCTATCCATCCATCTATCAAACATCCTGTCTTCCTGAACCCAGACAGATGGATTCTTTACTGACTGAGGTTCATGCTTTATCCATCCATACATACATCCATCCATCCATCTATCAAACATCCATCCATCCATCAAACATCCAGCCTTGCTGAACCCAGACGGATAGATTCTTTACTGACTGAGGTCCACGCTTTATCCATCCATCCATCCATCCATCCATCCATCCATCCATCCATCCATCCATGCATCCATCTATCAAACATCATCCATCCATCCATCAAACATCCTGCCTTCTTGAAAACAGACATATGGATTCTTTACTGACTGAGGTCCACGCTTTATCCATCCATCCATGCATCCATCCATCCATAAAACATCCATACATCCATCCATCCATCAAACATCCTGCCTTCCTGAACCAGACAGATGGATTCTTTACTGACTGAGGTCCACGCTTTATCCATACATCCACCCATCCATCCATCAAACATCCATCTATCCATCATCAAACATCCATCCATCAAACATCCTGCCTTGCTGAACCCAGACAGATGGATTCTTTACTGACTGAGGTCCACGCTTTATCCAACCATCCATGCATCCATCCATCTATCAAACATCTATCCATCAAACATCCATCATCCATCAAACATCCTGCCTTCCTTAACCCAGACATATGGATTCTTTACTGACTGAGGTCCACGCTTTATCCATCCATCTATCAAACATCCATCCATCCATCAAACGTCCATCCATCAAACATCCATACATCTATCCATCAAACATCCTACCTTCCTGAACCCAGACAGATGGATTTACTGACTGAGGTCCACACTTTATCCATCCATCCATCCATCCATCAAACATCCATCCATCCATACATCCATGCATCAAACATCCATCCATCCATCTATCCATCAAACATCTCAAACATCCATCAAACATCCATCCATCCATCCATCAAACATCTATCCATCCATCAAACATCCATCCATCCATCAAACATCCTGCCTTGCTGAACCCAGACAGATGGATTCTTTACTGACTGAGGTCCATGCTTTATCCATCCATTCATCCATCCATCCATCCATCAAACATCCACACATCCATCCATCCATCCATGCATCCATCCATCAAACATCATCCATCCATCATCAAACATCCTGCCTTCCTGAACCCAGACATATGGATTCTTTATTGACTGAGGTCCACACTTTATCCATCCATCCATCAAACATCCATCCATCCATCCATCAAACATCCATCCATCATTCATCTATCAAACATCCATCCATCTATCTATCCATCCATGCATCCATCCATCAAACATCATCCATCCATCATCAAACATCCTGCCTTCCTGAACCCAGACATATGGATTCTTTATTGACTGAGGTCCACACTTTATCCATCCATCCATCAAACATCCATCCATCCATCCATCAAACATCCATCCATCATTCATCTATCAAACATCCATCCATCTATCTATCCATCCATCTATCAAACATCCGGCCTTCTTGAAACCAGACAGATGGATTCTTTACTGACTGAGGTCCACGCTTTATCCATCCATACATCCATCCATCCATCAAACATCCAGCCTTGCTGAACGCAGACAGATGGAGTCTTTACTGACTGATGTCCACCTTTTATCCATCCATGCATGCATCCATCCATCCATCCATCAAACATCCATCCATCCATCCATGTATCCATCCATCAAATATCATCCATCTATCCATCAAACATCTTGCTTTCTTAAAAACATGATAAACTGAAATTGTGTGTGTGTTTGTGTGTGTGACTGTTTTGTGGTTTCTAAGGACAGTGTTTTGTCAGGACAGTAATGAACTGTAATCTGCTTGTCTGTTTATAGCATATGACAATGTCCATAAAAACCACAAAACAGTCACACACACAAACGCACACAATTTCAGTTGAACATGTTATATTTACATGTATATGTCTATCTGTACAGTATATGTATATGCATATACAGTATACATGTATATGCATATATGTATATACACTGTATATGAATATGCATATATGATATGCTTATATACATGTATATATGTATATTTGTGTGTATGTATATGACATAGATATCAATTTTATAAATAATGCAGGGATTGTTATGTATGACTTCAATATTATTAGTCACAGTTTTTAAATTTATAGTTTTCTTTCATTCAGCTAATTTTAATTTCATCTTAGTCCACCCATCATGAGAGGAGTTTTGTAAATACTATGTCCATCCATCTTTCCTTTATGTGAGATGGATACTTTGGCCAAAAACAATCATGTAATGTTTATTGGTTTACATGTGACAGCAGCTATCATCAAAATGTAGAATTTCCTCTAAATATAAGTATAAATGATCTGTTCCAGATGACGTGAACACGTCCAGAGTCAGGAGATCGCAGG
>JBBPBX010108488.1:0-11152 GCA_038048925.1 Garcialebias charrua
ACATTTAAAAAATAAATAAAGTATAGGCCTTTAATTTTACAGATGTGTTTCCTCACGTGTGTCAATAAAAATCTGTGGTTTCTCCTGAATCCTTCTATCCTAAATCCATTAATATTAAAATGTGTTTGTCATAGTGTCTTCTGCTTCAAGGTTAAATCTATCTGAAATAGACTGTTGTCTTTTTTTTCTTTTTTTACACCTTCCAATCAGGCAGTAGTCAACAAAGAAATGTCCCAGGAGCAAAAAGGCGACCACGATTCACAGTGACATGTTGTGAGGACAGCAAATAACCATAATTTTAACAATTAGCAATTGAATGTGACTCCTGAAGGAAGAAAACTCATCTCGCTCTCCTTTTTCTGCAGAGAATATTAATGAAAAGAATGACCTTTCTGATATTGTCTGCCCTCAGATCTATTCAGTTCCAAATATCATCATTAGGCACAGCAGATCTGCAGAGTCTGCAAAGAGCATGCTGCAAAACATCTTCCATCACTTACAAACCAAAGAGCTGCAGTTTATCATAAACTGACCTTTACAGCGATTTTAAATCTCGCTCCTACATTCTCATATTTTGGGATGTGCACAAAACTAAGATGTTAATGCAGGACACTGTAGATGCACAGTCTAGTTCCTGCTGAATGTTGCATCTGACACTGCAGATCCACTCCCACGATCCAGCAGCTCCCAGTGGTGTGAGGACTCTCAGGCCACTCTTTACCATTAGGGCCTTTCTACCTTCCTCCCACCTCCACGTTCTCACTCGGAACACTTCTCATCTCACACTCGGCTGACTCCACATTAGCCTACGTTCATATAAACCTCTCATTTTCTCTTCTGTAAGCTCGTTTTCCCCCGTTTGTTGATGTTTTCTTGTCTGTCTGTTTCCGTAATCACTGAATGGATCAGTTGCTCCTCATTTTGAAATTCCGACTGGTCTTTGGAGATAACATGAGAAAGGTATGTCTGTTCATTTACACTAAAAAAAACATTTTTTTCTAGCAGCAAAGCTAAACTCTGGAAAAGCATACAAAGACACGTTGGGTTTGTTTTTATAAAACTTATTACTTTGCTTTTTTTTGGGCCACCAATTGGCTGTAAATGTAATATTCACTTCGGGGCTGTTTGGGGATTTCTTTTCTCTGCACACTGTGCCTGTGTTGTGCTAATAATGTCCCCTTAATTAAAAGTTACAGCTTCTGTGAGCATTAATGACCTGAAGATAAGAGGAAGCAAATGGAGAATTCAGTGCGAGCTTTGACAAAAAGGTTGAACCCTGCAGGCTGCTTCTGTCCCTTCATTTTTATTCGCCGTGCAGTTTATAGCTGATGGGCTTTGGTCATGGTTTTGTTTTTTCCCTGACCATTTCTAACACAGAACATTATGCTGCCAACTAGTAAAGCAGACTATAATTGGCAGGGTTTCGCCACTCCTCTCTGCTCCCATTAGTTCTGCTGTTGCAGACGTGGCAGAAAACCAACAAGATGTAAACTCATCACCTTAGGGAATTTCAAATACAACACCCTGCATGTTGTTTTTTTAGATGCTTTCACTCTGTCTCTTTCAAATATCACAGCATCCGTCTGAATCATCTATTCTACCTGCTGGATTGTTTATTTGACTTGTTTTCCTCTTGTGTAATCCTCCACGGTCATTAGCCAATAATGGTGATACCTACACTCTGTGACGGCATGACATTTGTAAACAGTGACTCATAAGCACGCAGTCGCTCTGTCCACTGGCTGTCTCTCTAATCCTCCAGCAAAGCACTAAGAACAGTCCGCATCCAAACATAAATAAACTCTTTATTGAAGTAAAGTAGTGGCATTCCTTGAGGGAATGCACGTCTCCCGCAGCCTTTCATGCTAGAGACTGAGATCATCTTAAGATAAGAAATGAAAGAGTTTTAACAATTTAGGTAAAACCTTGAAAATAATGTTAAATTTTATTTTCCTTCTTGCTCTCGGCAAAGGGGGACGCTTTTCCCCACTGCTCTGCTTTTGTGCTGTTTTTATTATTATTATTTTTTTTACATTTTGCATTTTTTGCAGAGATATTATTTTCTTTTACCTCCTCTTCCTTTGCATTCATCTTTCTCCAACGAAAAATGAAGCACCTCTCAGTG
Source organism: Garcialebias charrua (assembly GCA_038048925.1). NCBI lineage: Eukaryota > Metazoa > Chordata > Actinopteri > Cyprinodontiformes > Rivulidae > Garcialebias > Garcialebias charrua. The sequence goes on from JBBPBX010108488.1 coordinate 2,126, forward strand.
AGGCTGCAGCCTCAGACACTCCGTCTACCCTGTCTGTTGTATGTTTGTTTGGTTTTCTTTGGATGGGCTGTTCTGAAATGTAATTTTGTTGTGCTTCTGTGCAATGACAATCAAGCTGATTATGATTATGCACAAGCTCATGCAAAATTACATGCTAGATTTTATCTTGTGAATGACTCTCAGCTCCTACTCCATTAAAATCTTAGCACAATAGCTGCAAAATTACCTGACTCATTGCCGTTTTAGTGTTTCTGTATGTGGTTGTGGCGTACATTATGGACTATGCCTCCAAAATTGTATTAAATGTAGATCTAAGAAACAATTTCTGAAAGTTTCAATCCTGTTTTTTTTTCTTTCTGTGTTTCATAAAATATTTTGATGGGGCAGGAACATGAACATATTCAAACACAGATATGAGCAAAAATCCTTTTGACAGCTGTCAGAAACAATTCTTACAAGATTCATGCATCAATTACAAAATAAAAACACATTGAAAGTATCACAGTGAGATAACATAACATTAGTAGTGCAAAAGTATATTTTAAAATAGTATTTTTGATTGGGGAACTGGAGCCTGCAGCCTCAACAGGATGTGTATTTTACACGTTAACAACTGATGCACTGTTAGTGATGTTACCAGAAATCAATAAAGATGAGTTACGGGTGGAAAACACTAAACTATTTTGAATTCTGATGACAAGGCCAGCACCCTAAGTTCAGCAAAGGTCATTTTGAAGAGACAAGCGGTCTCAAAGAGCTTTCATTTTGAGCTTCATTTACCTTTTTGCTGGCAGTTCCAATTTGCCGTCAGTAATTATTCCATTCACAGAAATATATTTTCCATATAAGAGAGAGAACGTTTGATTAGCTGGATGGGAACAAAAGGTCATGAAGTGACTCTGGATTGCTTCTGTTGTATTAAAAAATGTGAAGGTTTATGTGATGTTATCAGGTCACCATGTGGACAGAAACACATCACTGTAATTATGAGGATGAATGCATACCCACATGCCTTTAACTTTGGATGTGGAGGCAATTTCTAAATGCTTATTTGCCTGGAGAGGGGCTGCAGTGCGTAATGTTCAACTGGTGCTGCTGGCATGGAAAGGGGCAGAACGCTGAGCCATGCTGTGCTGCAGAAGGCAAGGCAGCTGATTGGCGCATGTGGTTCTTTTGTACTGCGTTGAGCAAGGCTTTTCTTTGGCATGCCTGAGGCAAAATGTGGCATCTTACTTGAGACTGATTGAGCTATCTGCAAGACAAATATATACAGTTTGTCACACCCAATGTCCAACAAATAACCCTGCATACAACCCCATGGACTGACGGGGTCGTAATCAAGAGAGCAATCAAGAGCAATCAATCTTTGTATGAATATATTTAAATGTGAGTTCCAGGAATAAATTGAGATTCAGTAGACTGATCTGAGTTTGCTTTTCACTCAATTTGCTTGAAGTAATCAATTGATGGGATGTAACATTCTACATGTTTTGTTCCATTTGTATAACAACATGTTGTTTTTCAAGACTGAATTGTGGTAGGCATTTACATTAATTAGTGCCTATGCCAAAGGCAAAGGTTGAGCCATAATATCTGTGTGTATTTCTGTTTACATCATATAGCAACAAAAAAAAATCTCATAAATGATTTAACAGATTTTAATTAAACTTTCCAAAAGTAATCATTGGGTTGACATTTACTGATGATGAACCTTTGGAGTCAGCTTGATTCCAGATGGGAGCCACAGTAAAACACTCTCACCAAAGTCAGGGATATCTGTTATTTAGTGTGCTGCAAAAATAAATGCAGCATTTTAAAGGTGCAGTCTGCAGTTCTGTAGTGCAGTCTGTAAGTTGTCTAAAAATACATTTTTAACATATTTCTTCACTCTGTCACTATCTCCTGACAGACTGATGTTAGACAAAGTAATCTCTGAAAAAAACTATAGTCCCCTTGCTTCTCTAAAAGCATTTCTAAAAAGCCACAGTGACCCGCCGTTAACCAGCCAATAAAAACAGAGCTTCTCACGCTCCTAACCCACGCCCCCCCCCACGCGGCCGCGCAGGTTCTCGTTGAAATAATTGCAAAGCGATGCAAAACTGTTTTGTATGTGACACAAATGTATTAAATTCCCCTTCTTCATCCCTGATCTGGACTTTTCTTTTGTTTTTTTGCCAAAAGTCAAGTGATCGCTTCATCCTCCACTGATCCATGACTGAAATGAGGAAATGAATGAATTTGTCACGAGCGAATTAAACTCATGTCCAACGTGGCTGCAAGAGGCTCAGCAGATTTCATGGTGTTCTGGTGTGCTGGACCAGCGCTCCCCTGTTTTTATTTTATTTTTTAGAACGTTTTATTAACATATAATCACAGAACTTCGCAGCGGCTGACAGGACATGCAGTGGAGGCGGAGCATTCGGAAGCAGAGCTGCGAGAGCGAGGGAGCAGAGCCATATATGGCTCTGAGGGGGAGGGACCAGAAACGTGTCTCTGTTCAAAATTTTCCTAAGTTCCAGCGTGTTCCAGAAATTACATATTGCAGCTTTAAGTACAAAAAAAAAAAGACCCACCACATTTACAGTGTGTGTGTTGCAGTCAATAGAGCCAATAGTCTTTATAGCAGATTTTTTTTTTCTGCTGTTTCTGACTAGAAAAAGACCTTTGCAATTACTGATGACCACTAAAACAGTTGGGTTGTGTCTCATGCAGCATTGCTGTTTGTATTCTTCTTATTGTTTCACATTGAGGTGGTTACTGTAAAGTGCATGGCATGGCTCAGCCTGGGCCACTCACACAACTCTGTATTAACCACCATCCAAGAGAAATAAGGACATTTTACAGCTCAGTGGAGAGAAAGCTTTGTTTGTACACAAACAAAACAGTGGATACACAACACATCTGCATAGGAGTCCCATTTTAATGCAGGTTTTTTTTTTGTTATCATAGAAATGTAGTCGATATTGAAATTATGTCATCTTTCGGCTTGTAAAGCGGTGCTGATGCAAGCAAAGCACGCAGTGCTGTAGGCTCACGTGTAAGGTGTTCCAGCAAGCTTTAAACATTAATTCATAATATAATCACCTGTAATTAAAATGTCCTACTTTATTGTTGTGATCGCTCACTGATTGAGATATTGAACATATTAATATTAATAGCATGGTCTCCCTGAGAGTTATACATGCAGATGTCAGTTTGACTGAATAGTTTAGCCCTCCTGTGGCGTCAGTCGCTGTGAAATTTAAAAACACCGAATGTGTTTTCTCTATTAAAGGCCCAAAGGAGCATTAATAAATTAAACAATCCATGTTGAAAACATTGTTTCTTCTGACCTGAACCTTGGGGGGCAAGGTTTATTTACTTTGTAGGTTGTTTCAGTAGTTGCCATGGTAATAAGGTCCCACTTTGTTTAGGATGATTTTGACGTTAATGCATTTAGAAGACTGCAGGCTTTGGGAATCATGACTCAGAAAAGTAGCCGGTGTGCTCAGAACAAGATGACTCCAGCATATTTCGAGCTCGCTTTCTGCACATCTCCGATCCCTTCATCATCATTTAAATCTGCATCCTGGCTGTGACCTGAGGTGTGGTTAGCTCCGGTGTTTTAGCTTCAGACCTGCAGCTGGCTGTGTGTGTGTGTGTGCTCTGTGACAATGCAGCAACTGCTTGGTATTTTCTGCTCCTAGTATTGTTAGCTCACCCTGAGCCTGTGTCTGCGGCCTCAGGGCTTTGTAGTGCTCTACTGCCATCCATGGGTTTGCAGAAATTCTGCTGAATCCATGTGGTTGGTGGGCATTTTCACCATTTGAACTGATTAAAAATGTCCTCTATACAGCATGCCCTATAGGCAAGGAGATAAGTAGGTTTGTTAAAGATGTTTATAATGAAGATTCTGTTTGTAAGTTGTTGCTGAAGCACAAAATGCTTCTCAAATTAAAATTATATTGACGTTCCAATATATTTATGTTTTGCAAATCTATGCATAGGCATACAACAATATTCATAAATTAAAAAATGCATTAACTTAAGTTAGAAACAATAAAGGCATGGACACAAGAAATGATCAATTACTATTTTTCTCCTCGTTGTTAGAGGCCAAGAAAAGCAACAAAAACAGGAAGAGGGTGAGAGAAGGAGGAAAAACGAGAGCAATAGAAAACTTGCATGTAATGACTGTGCAGAGTTACAGAGGAAATTAAGCCGGCCAATTATCAGAGTGGAAATTATGAAGAATGAGATAGCTGTAAAAAATTAATCAAAAAGGATTAAATTAATACAGGTTAAATGGCTAGCTGCCTTCCTTAATGAAAGCTTGATCCGCCAACAGACTGTGATTAGTCAGTGGGTTGTTGGAGCCTTAAAGCCTCTGAAGTGTGATATTTCTCTCCTTATTCATCCTCCATCACTTTAGAAAAATGGCCTGTGGTCTCCACTTTGTAAATAAAAATGTAACATCAAAGTTGGGTTACAGGAAGCATTAAAATCTAACTGGATTTAAAATTGAGCACCGTAAGATCGTAATATGAACTTTTTAGAGACTTTGTTTGGTTACTGATTTCACTGCGAAGGTCGTGGTTTTAAAACGAGCTGATGAATTACTGCATCAGAATCCGTTGTGCTTTTATTTGATGCTCGCAATAAAATGATGGATTGTTTTTTTTTAGGCCACTGAAGGATTAAACAATCACGTCTTCTCTTAAATCCCAGAAATTTTATTATGCTTTACTGTCACCCTTTATAACTTTTCAAAGGCTGTGTTTCCTATACTTTATGAAAACTGACAAATACGTTGACTTGCATTTATCTTTTTTTATGTGGACATGCAGCAATCAAACTAATTGCAGAACATCATTAAAAATAAACATTTTAAACTTGAATTTCTTCTTATATTATTGCCAAACTCATGCCATTTTTTATATAAAGTAGCTGCTGTTGTGCCCATTTCATTATCAACAATAGTATATTAGTTAACAACAACCTGGTTCTTTGTTTTAAGTTTCTTTAATACAACACAGACAAGAGAAGCTCAAAGATTCAAGATCAAGACAAGTCTGCATCATGTTTTAATCTTTGCTGCCACCTAGTGGAAATGACCATTACTACACTTTAATGCTGCAATGAAAGAAAACGACAGCAAATGTCTTTTCACAAGATCATTATCAAAATGGCAGTGATAATATTTATTCATGTGACATACATATATTTAATCTAAAGGAACAGACAGTAGTACATGCATTTGTGTTTGATGTGATTGCAAATGTGTTCCTTGCTTCATTAAATATTTTGTAGACAAAACATAGTTATAATAAACATTTGACCCTAATGGATGGATATGAAACTGAAACATCCCCATGAGATGAAGGTTATCCATCACCTGACTCACTGCAGTTCACCAAAAGACTGCTTTTGGTTGCAGTTTTATTCAGAACCACATGGGGGCAATGTTGATACAAAAATATCCAACTAACTAGCTGAAGCCAGCAGGTGAGCAGTGTGCTGACTGTTTGGATGGAGAACAGAAAGCTGTCTCTTCTCATATTGCTTCATCCCCACACAGGAGTCTGTATCGGTCACCCATCAGGACAGGCAGGGGAGCAGAGCCCCACATGGCTGACAAAATGAATAAGTCATCAGACCAGGAAGACAACGAGATGCCTTGGCCTTTTCGTCAGATAGGTCATTATCCTCATTGTGTGTCAGTTTAGTGAATAAAATTGCAATGCCAACCACCAATTTCTTTATAAGGAGAGGAAAACATGCACCTTTTTGATTTGAAAATATTTTCCCCTCATTCACAGAATCCACGTGTGTCCTTAAAAAAAGGCTGGAATCAGGTTTAGGAAGCAATCTCTGAGTTGGAAAAAAAATTCACAAACAAACAGCTGGCATGTCTGATTGCATCATTACCTGCTTGGATTGTGCTTACAGACACATCGGTTGAAACATACTTCTTAAAACGCTGCATATATTCATGTTTAAAGAAGCATTCTGGCTTCCGTTTATCATATTTAACTAAACTGACTGCTGAGGAGAGTTGAACACAACATTTAGAGAAGTGCACGGGGCTCAGTGGTATGTTGTTCGGTGAAAGTGATGATGTAATATGGGTTTGGCAAAGTGAAATGCCTAAAGAAAATTATTGGATAGAATGTGGATGTGGTCCAGGAAGTAACAGTGCGAGCTACAAAAATGTCTAGACTGTCATGAAGCAAAAGTGACAGATGAGCTGTCAGAAGCAGCAGTGGGCAGAAGCACCTGGATCTCTCCCATTTTAATACCTTGCAGAACCAGCTGTCCATGTGGCCAGCCTTCACATCTATCATGTCACATTCTCAGTCATCTATTCCAGACCATAGGATTAGACAGCGGGGCAGTCGACTGTGCAAAGGAAGTAGTCAGATGCCCCGGGCACTCACAAGCCACATATACAACAGAGCTTTGAAATCAGCCGGTTTTACATCTACACACAAACACACCAAGATGTGAGTCATAATAAAAACTGCCAAATGTCATCGAATACAAGAGGGAAGGGGAAGACTGGGTTGAAAACTGCATGCAAAACAGGGCTGGCACAAAAAAAGATGAAACAGGAGAGGCTGATTGGGAGGGGATGAGACAAAGAAACAGCCCATGCGCAGCTCTGCATCTTGAGGAAGAGAGACAGGGGAGAGGGAGGGATGGAGGGAGGGAGAGAGGGAACCAGGGCTGAATCTGAGGCAGCCACTCTGAGGGGAAAGGCTCTCAGTGTGATGCTATTGGATGTGAACTGCTCTCCTTTAACTGGTCTCTGTCCATTTGTTTGACTGAGCCAGGGGTGTGTGTGGACGTGTTACAGCTGGGCTTTACCCATCCTGGGAGACCTGCTGCTGTTCAGACCTGAAGCAGAAGCTGACTGACTTGTTACTCTGCCCAGGCCGTCTGCAGAAGAAGGAGGCTGACTGGAGCGAAGGTCTAGGCTAGGGCAGAGCTGGCTGTCAGGCCATTTGTGCCGGGCCACACAGGAAGCAACCATGAGTGTCCCCATGCTCAAGATCGGGGCAGTGCTCAGCACTATGGCCATGGTGACCAACTGGATGTCTCAGACTCTGCCCTCACTTGTGGGACTCAATGGGACCACCGTCTCCAGAGGGGGCACCTCAGAAAGGATCATAAGTGTGAGTATGACTTAAGTTGCTTTGAATGCTTGAGCAAGTTCTGGTAAATGTAATAAAAGACAACAACATGAAGAACGGAAGAGAGTGATAGATTTAGGAAAAGAGGAGATTTAAAATGAACGAGCTGAAGTGTGTGTGACAAGAGTTGAACTGCCAGCTGTGAATGTTGCACAAAAAATAAAAGCTATAGTTTAGTGGTGGAGCATTTGTGAATGCCTCTGCGGTAAGTCATATGTTTTTTTTGGCAGGGTGACGGGAGGTGGAGAGCTGTTCCTGAGTGATGCTCAGGCTGATCTTATCTGTCAGTGAGCTCCAGGGTGGGAAAGACGGTGTTCATATTTAAGAGTGATGGCAAAGACTCCAGACAGTCCCACAGCTTGGTGTGTGCCTTAAAGTGTCTGTGACATCAGCTTTCTACTTTGCATAAAATGTTACAAGATCTTGTATCATTCAACTATGTTCATTTTTGCAAACAAAATGATAAATTAATGAAAATTCCTTTCAAAGTGAGTTTAAAATTAAAAACCGTGTTTCTTCAGGGGATGTCCGACTACACGCGAATGCAACAGGAGGGAGAACGTCTGTAGAACGCCCCTTTTACATATTCATGGCGGACAATAAATAAACCGACTAATTTAGCAATCTAAGTGAAGATTTGAGCGATTTGTCTTCAGTTTGGGAAGCAGAAAGTTAGATGAACAAGAAACAGCAGGTTCTAATTTAGGTCTGCACCCGTATTTATTTGAGTCTTACCTTTTCAGGAAGCGAGGGAGCTCGGGGGGGGGCAGCTTTGTTTATTCCATACTTGACGAAGTATTTCATCTTTTGGGAAAGTGAAAAGGCTCACTTGTTCACTGATGATATTAGAACACCCAAATGTGACACAACGTAATGGCATTTTTCAAGTTATACAAAAAAAAAAGGCGATCTGGCAGAGAATGCGCATGCGTTATCATTGCAGCTGCGAAATGAGCTTCTCCTTCCTACGTCACAGATGTTGCATTCGCGTGTAATCGGATTTCCCATGAATAAACATGGCGCAAAGTTTAAAATCACTTTTATTTTATTTATTTATTTATCAGGAGAACATACAACAATTAACAATACATACATTTTACGAAACTTACATGCCTTCTCCAAATAAATCAAAATTAAATTGATTTATCATTTTGCTTGTACAAACGAACATAGTTGAATAATACAACATATATATGTTGAGCAATTTTATGCATAGTTCAAACATCATGTCAGTGGACCTTTAATCCCTTACTTTGTCTTAAAATCATCTCAGATGTCTATTATTTAATACCAGTGACCTCGTACTGGCAGACACTTCGGGCATTTTTAAAAATAAATCTAGTTCAAATTAGGTTTTAGAACTTTATATTACATTTCTATTGAAAAAACAAAGTTTTTTCCATTGCAATTTTGCAAAAATAAGATGAAAAACGAGAACTGTCAAGACAGGGAATGAGTTAGATGTTTTCTGTCTCATCTGCAGTTAGATGTTTGTTTTATCCTCAGTGAGTTTTATGGCATCTTACCCATTAGGCAAATACCCAGATCTGTTGAAATGACAGAAATTGAACATCCCAGGAGGTGTATGACCATCTGGACATGTTTCTGTGCACATGTTTGTGCAAGAGTATGTATGTGTGCTGTCTTTGCGTGTTGAGTCATTCCTGTCCCAGGGGTGAAGTCCGTCTGTTTGATGGGACTTCTTGTAATTCATAACACCCAGCTGACATTTTATCTCTCTTAATTCTGCCATGAAGCATCAGGCAGAAATGTTTTATTACCCTCACTAAAAACAGAAAGTAGGACATCCTGCTGATCTCTTTGTTAAAAAGTCAAGCTCAGAACTATTTAGTTG
>JBBPBX010108489.1:0-11151 GCA_038048925.1 Garcialebias charrua
AGCAGAAGGGAATTGCAGTAATCCAGCCTAGATGTAATGAATGCGTGAATCACTGTCTCAAGGTTGTTTTTTGATAATATGGGCTTCAGCTTAGACAGACGCCTCAGCTGGAAAAAACAGGATTTGATAATCATGTTTATATGACTGTCATGACATTTACATAGATGTGGTGGTACCGAGTGGTTCTCATTAAAATTATGCAATTTACAAGGCACACCGGTTCATAGACCTTAGAAAAATATTTAGAAAATCTGAGACACGTTTACAAAAAAATAATTTTAGTTTCAATTTGTATTTATAAATACTTTTAAAATACTTTGTAAAAAGATGTAAAAAGATTAAATAATTAAAGTTCTAGTCAAGACCCAGGTGTGTGGCTAATTACCCAGACCCCTGACATGTGTTCAGGGACCGCACCCCAAACTATTTGTTGTTGAGAAGTCCAGTGAAGCAGCCACAGACATCTGAAGATGGTCAAATGTAGTACTGTAGTCTGGAGAACCCAAACAGCAATGGCCCTCCATTGAGCCAGAACAATGGTGATTTCAATGGAGACAACAGTAGTGATCTTCCGTAGAGTCAAAGCAGCAGTGGTCCCAACTTCAGCAAAAGGACCTATAAAATTCAGTCAACTAATCACCAATAGTGGTAATTTTGAAGATGACAATGAGATGGAACTCAACTACTCACCTGGTGACACACATGCAGACACACGCACAGGAGGAGGAAGCAGTAAGCTTGGTCTTCATAACACGAAAGCCAGAACAGCACGCTTTACACAATCTGTTGCTCACGACAACCAAACCCCACACGGGTTGTGAGCCACGTAGTGGGAGCGTGAAGAAGGATCCAAGTGCCAGAACAGGCATTGCTGCTTCCTTTTATACTCCACCCACTTATCTAACAGGAAGTGACATTTCCCTAGCCAGGTATATCAGGAAGTGACAATTCCCTAGCCAGGTATATTTCTATATTGCTACATAGACTTTATTTGATAAATGTTTATTGTAACTGCAAGATAAATAAATAAAGCATACTGGGTAAATGATGGTTATCAGCAAAAGGCTTTAAGCAACATTTATCCACCCTGAAGGACAATATCTAAAGATCAACTCTTTTAAATGAAACCAGAGCACACTGACAGAGAGGAGAATGTAGAAACGACCCAGCCTGTGGATGAACAACAGAGTTGCTTTATGGATTAGAAAACCTCAGTTTAGCCTCTTAGCTTTCACACTAGTGACAACACTATATTGCCATGTACAGTATATTAACTCGGCAAAAGTGGTTATATTGAATGTCCTTCCAATCACAACCTTCACCATTTACTCACGCTAGGGACTGGCATGTAGGGCAGTAGCTGGTTTAAGATATATAAAAATAACTAAACCATAGTTTAAACAATGTTATTTAAGCGTTGGTAGCCATCTAGATTTTTAATTAGCATTCAGCATGTATTAAGAATTGTATTCATTCTTGTTTATTTGATTTAAAAATAGGGACAATGTGCAAATAAAACATTAAAAAGATGCTTTGCACCAGATTTAGCTTAAGTCAAAGTCAAAGTCAAAAGTCAAAGTCAACTTTATTGTCAGAACTGCAATATGTACAGGACATACACAGGACCGAAATTGCGTTTCTCTCAGTCCCTCTGTGCAACAGTAACCATCTAAACACTAAACACTAAAACATTTAATAAACATAAGCATAAAATAGTAAAAGTGTAACACTGTCCTGAGTTTTTTCATAATAGTATAAAAGTATGAAAATTTACACCAACACTGAAACACCAAACACCCCTAAAACACCAAACACCCAATGAACATAAGCATAAAATGAAATAATAAAAGTGTAATACTGTCCTGAGTTTTTGCATAGTAGTATAAAAAGTATAAAACGTATATCTATAAAATAAACTGAAGTTTCTAGCGTTGACATTTGCAAAGAGTGGCACAGCAGCATATAAGTTAATGTACACAGTATATGTATGAGGTAGTTGATGTTGGTATATAGGCAAAGTGGCATATGAAGTAAGGCACATAAGGCACATTTGGCATCCTTAGATAAGGCTAGTCAGAGAATGCTGTATATGTATCTGCAGTAGTGTAGATAAAAGTAGTGTAAATGTAAACAGTAATAATAAATGTAAAGCAGTAGTAATAAATGTAAACAGTATTAATAAATGTAAACAGTGAATGTAAACAGTAGTATGACTATAGGCAGTAATGTAATACAAACATTAGTGCAAATATGAGAAGTAGTGCAAACTGAATGAGCACATGACCGAGAGTTTAGTGAATAACCCGTTTGATGACACAGGGTCCAGTGTTAAAAACTTTGTGTTGAGTGGTAATGTGTGAGAAAGTTTTTTGTGTTAAGGCAGTTCAAATGGGAGGGGAGGCAGAGCAGGCAGAGTGTTTAGCATTCTGACTGCCTGATGAACAGAGCTGTCTCTCAGTCTGGGTTAGGGTTAGGGTTAGTTTCTTTAGTTTATTAGGAGTACTGTGTGTTTATGTTGTCCTAATCTTTTGCACCAACTATGGAACTGACTTTTCTATGGACAGTTCTCTTTTTATTTTCCTTTTTTACGGCTTTTTCATCCGGAGAAGGCATGAGTGAGCATGCTCCCATTGTTCACACCCGGGACCAGTTGCTAGCATTAGGTAGCTCTGTGGTGCGTCCCCCTGCTGAACGACCCAATATCTACCGTGACCTGAGGAAGAAGCGACGAGGGAGACGGGCGTGAATCGGATGTCACAACCAGGGCAGAAGGTAGAGACCTGTCATCCTATCCATTATTATGGGATATGTGAGGTCTCTTCATAACAAAGTGGACAAACTATCGGGGCTAACTAGACATCAAAGGAGCTATCGAGAGACCAGCCTCATCTGCCTGACGGAGACGTGGCTAACAGCGCTAACTCCAGATGCTCACATAAACTTGGTTCATCTTTCATTTACGCCGAGCTGACAGAATGAAGGAGAGAGTAAGAAGAGATAAGGGGGTCTGGCTGTGTTTGTGAATGATAGATGGTGTAACTCTGGACATTTAACCATCAAAGAATCACTCTGCAGTAAGGACATTCAACTGTTAGCTGTTAGCATGAGGCCTTACCAGCTCCCAAGGGAATTTTCAGACATAATTGTGATTTCTGTGTATGTCCCCTCTCTGCTAACGCTGTTGCAGCCTGTGATGTTCTCCATTCAATCACCAGTAGACTCCAAATACATCACTCACAGGCCCTTTTCCTGATATCAGGAGAGTTTAATCATGTCTCCCTGTCCTCCACTCTTCCCATCTTCACCCAGTATGTCACCTGCCACACCATAGATAACAAAACACTGGATCTACTGTATGCCAACACAAAAAACTCATACAGGTCATCACCTCTCCCTCCCTTGGGCGGCTCAGACCACAATCTGGTTCATCTCCAACCTGTCTATGAACCCCTCGTATGTAGTGAACCGGTTGTGACACGCAGAGTGAAGAGATGGTCTGAGGAGACTGAAGAGGTTCTGAGGGACTGCTTCAGCTCCGCTGTGTGGGGAAAACTTTGTGCGTCTCATGGGGACGATGTTGACAGCATCACAGATTGTCACGGACTACATTAACTTCTGTGTGGAGAACACTGTACCCTAGCAGGACAGTACGGTGTTTCTCCAACAACAAACCCTGGATCAACCTTGAAATAAAGGCTCTTCTCAAGGAGAAGAAGAGAGCCTTTAAGTCAAGAAACAAGGAGGAGCTGAGAGCTGTGCAGAAGGAACTGAGGAGGAAGATCAGGGATGGAAAGAACACCTATAGAAAAAATATGGAGGATCAACTGAGTCAGAAGATAATATCAGGCCACAAACCAAAACCAGAGGCTGTGGGGGACTTTGGGTGGGTGAACGACCTGAAACAGCATTTTAACAAGTTTGATCATTCACCCACCCCTCCCCCAGCCCAGTCTCCTCTGCTGACACCCCCCTCTCCACCCTCTGCTGGCTTCTCTTTTCAGGACTTCACACCTCACAGCTCCTGACCATCATCATCCCCACTCACTCCAGAGGACTCCATCTCACAGTCTTCCTCCTCCTCCTCTATCTTGTCCCTCTCAACACTCCAGGTGAGGAATGAGCTGAGGAAGATCAAGGTGCGGAAGGTTGCAGGTCCAGATGGTATCAGCTCCAGGCTCCTGAGGTGCTACGCAGATTAGCTGTGTGGTATCATGGGATTCATGTTCAATCTGAGCCTGAAGCTGGAAAAGGTACCACAGCTATAAAAGACCTCCTGTGTGATAGCTGTGCCCAAGACCAAACATCCGAAGGACCTCAGCAGCTGCAGGCCGGTGGCTCTGACATCACATCTGATGAAGACATTCGAGAGGCTGGTCCTCAATCATCGACGCCACCAGGTGAGGTCTTCATTGGATCCGTTGCAGTTTGCCTACCAGCCTGGCATCAGGGTGGATGATGTCATCATCTACCTCCAGCACCGAGCCCTTTGCGAGCTTCCTAAAGGGAGCTATGACTTTCCGATGTTGAAAGGTCAAAAGGTCAAGGAAAATGAGAATTGACCCCAAAAGCACAGAACGCAGTCAGGGTGATACGCTGATCAAGACCTGTGAGTTTCAGCCCTTTGCAACGTTCCTAAGTGCCTCAACCGGCCCTCCAACCTATAAAGGTCAAAAGGTCAGGCCAATATATAAATTGCCCGTAATTCATAGAGGAAAGCAGCTAGGGACACAAAATTTTCAAGGTTACATAAGTACTCCGAGATGAAGACACCCTAAAAATTTGAAGTAGTTTGGTTGTTTCTGGAGGTAGTAATAAATATTTATAAACTACGGCCTTCTGAGGCCTTAGTTACAGGTTGACGAGTGCATTTTGGCCCACGAGCTTCGGCTAGGAAGGTCGTACAAAGTCATGCGAGATACCGTTGGAAAGATCTGCTCAAGGGCTATTCAGAGAGACCTGTCTCACCACTGTGGGTGCTTCCTGGGACCCGCAACACCCCGAAATGTGGTTAAACTCGCGGGGCCTCCTGAGCGCGTGCACGTGCACGTACGTGCACAAAATTCTGCATAACTCTTCCTTAGTCCTGGCTCTATAACTGTACCAAGTTTGGAGTTGATGGCTTATTCCTAAAGGAAGATATGAATTTTTTTAATCATTAGGGCTCGAATTTTGAAACAGCCCTTATCATAGAGAAAAAATGAGTGCAAATAGGGTCACAACTTCGCCTAACAAGGTCGTACAAAGTCATCCGACATACCGTTGGAAAGATCTGCTCAAGGGCTATTCAGAGAGACCTGTCTCACCACTGTGGGTGCTTCCTGGGACCCGCAACACCCCGAAATGTGGTTATACTCGCGGGGCCTCCTGAGCGCGTGCACGTGCACGTACGTGCACAAAATTCTGCATAACTCTTCCTTAGTCCTGGCTCTATAACTGTACCAAGTTTGGAGTTGATGGCTTATTCCTAAAGGAAGATATGAATTTTTTTAATCATTAGGGCTCGAATTTTGAAACAGCCCTTATCATAGAGAAAAAATGAGTGCAAATAGGGTCACAACTTCGCCTAACAAGGTCGTACAAAGTCATCCGAGGTACCGTTGGAAAGATCTGCTCAAGGGCTATTCAGAGAGACCTGTCTCACCACTGTGGGTGCTTCCTGGGACCCGCAACACCCCGAAATGTGGTTAAACTCGCGGGGCCTCCTGAGCGCGTGCACGTGCACGTACGTGCACAAAATTCTGCATATCTCTTCCTTCGTACTTGCTCTACATGTGTACCGAGCTTGGAGTGGATGGCTTTTTCCTAAAGGGAGTTATAGATTTTTGAATCTTTTGAGGCCTTCTCTGGGAATTGTGACAAGTGCCTTTCGCCTCACAGCTTCTCTTAGGAACCACCTACGAGGATGATCTTGATACCGACGTAAAGCTCTGATTAATATGAGTCCAACGAGCTCTCTCTCATTTCTGTACATGCTTGCCATGACACTCGGCTTGCCGTAGAGTTTTCTAATTCACGGCCTCCATTGACTTAACATGTGTAATGTACGTGGTTACCGTGCACGCTGTGGTCAACGCACGGACACGAAACTGTGCACGCACCTTCAGGTGGTCATACTTAACATGCCCTGTGAATTTTAAGTAGTTAGCTTAATCCTGAAGAAAACTAAGTATAAGTCCTTATAGACCAGAAAATACGGTAATTGCGAACGAGCTCCTTAAGGTCAGATCTCGGCTTCCGAGGCACGTAGAAAGACGCGGCAGACGCCGATGGATTCGTGTTGAGTCCACAAACAACAAGTTCTGATTTTGTGCACGTATGTGCACGGACAACCTTGTTTAGGGGGTTAACGAGCGCCTCGTCGGACACCAGGGGACAATTGTCCACAAGTCCCCAGCCGTTGGGCGTAGAGACCCCAAAATCGCAGTGTGGGATGCTGGAGAGACCCCGAATAAGAATCTGGTGTCATTTCATACCCAGCGGTTTTAGAAAAAAAAATTGTCCTGAAAACCCACCCAAAAGATCCTCTTAAGTACTTAAGACCTACAAAGCACTTTGAATGAAAATTTGGGAGCCATTTTTTTTCTACTCGGCCCAGACTCACAATTTTTGGATATGTTGTTGCCGGGCCTCCGACGGACGTGTAGGCGTCAGCCTCACTCAAATCGGACCACGTTTAGGGAGATAAACTAAGAGGGGTTCACTCTAGTTTCGTCTAAAATACAAGTACCCAGAAATCCTAGGGTGAAAGGTGTAGAGACACAAAAATTACCGTGCTAGGTCCTGGCCTCAAGCCGACCACACCCTGCGAGTTTTGTCACTCTACGACTCAGTTTAGCATACGAACCAGAAACCCAATTTTTGTCAAAATTCAGGCACCCACAATTCATAGCGTGAATGGCCGAGTGACACCAAACGCACTGAGTGTGGTCAGGGGGTCCTACTGATCAGGACCTGTGAGCTTGAGCCCTTTGCGAGGTTCCTAACCCTAACCCTAACCCTAACCCAGAAACACTTTTCCTGATTTTTGCGGTCCCCATAAGGACTATTACCATCCCCCACCTCTGTGTGAGAGAGCACAATGCAAGCAGTGAATCAGCCATACAAAGGTTATGTGATTCTTATTAATTAGTTAATTTTGTTAACAAAGTATAAAAGAGTGTATTTATAAATGTTACTAGCAATTCAGTCTTTCTACACATTTTTAATCATATGTAATGGGTTCAACCCAGAAACACTTTTCCTGATTTTTGATTTTTTTTTCTGTGACCATCTGCTCATAATGACTCATGTTCGTGCTGTTGTTTATAATGATGTTTTTCTACTACATTAGGGCTTAGTGTATTACTAGCTGATGTTTCTCTTAGTTAATCCTAGATGTTATTACTGTTTTTCTCTTGCATTTGTTGTTAGATGTAACTGGGACCCTATGTACATAATCTCGTTTTCATCACATGTACCACATGCGGTGCAAATGACAATAAAGACTCTCTGACTCTGACTCTGATGTCTTACACCGAGGAAGCGGAGCTTGTGGATTTTGGGTCGGGCTCTCCAAGGTCACGGGTACTCTCCAAGCATTCACCGGGCAGGGGAACGGTTCACGAGGGCGACTCGGACGTCATCGCGTTCGGCCCATCGTTTCGATCGCAACGAGCCCACCCGTGCCTTCCTAGGCCACTCCTATGGTCCGCAAGACCCCCTGAGGCCTCTCTCAGGCTTCGTTTTACGGCCTTCTGCGTCTGGTACATAGAACGGCACCAAGGAGTCACGGGAGTCCGTTTGGCTCCGGAACTGGATGTGGAAAGTCTAATTTCCAGCAAACTGTGTTTGGTTTCCAAGGACAGCTTTAGAGCATGAAAATTAGACCTCTCTTTCTTGACCTTTTCACTCCTGGACCCCTAGAACCACAGAAATTGCACCCTGAGGTCTGCAGGAAAAAGGGTCACAAAACGGCACCAGCGGGTCACCAGTTGTACTTTCAAAGAGTGAACCTTGGGCCTTATACTTTGGAGTGCGTTTGGGCCCTGTGATTCGCATAGGAACCTTCGATCTGGGCAAGCTTGATGCCGTTGGAAAGGTCTTTTTAAGACGAAGAGAATGAGCCCAAGCTCGTCTTGATGACCCCTTCCTCGGCCCCACAATTAACCCGCAAACTTGGAGCTTTAGGCCCATTGACTTACATTACGTTTATGTCTGTGTTCATCGTGCCGCCACGGGCTACAGGAATTGACCAGAGCCACAAAACTATAGAATCTGGTAGAAAGAGTTACACTTGAAAGATCCTGTCAATTTGGTGGTGCTAGGTCAAAGTTAAGGTACCTTCATTAACTTTTGAACAAGCAGAGGCCTGTGGACAATTCCCACCCATTTTTACACCTTCTGCAGCCTGTATCTCCCTGTAGGAAGCAAGGAACTGGACCAAACTTGCTGTAGATGTAGATCAGGACAAGCCGCATCTACCCTGAAAATTTGGGCTTCCTACATGTACGTTAAGACCCTCAAACGGCCCCGCAAAGGCCGGTCAGGTGTAGTTTTTGTGAAAAATAGTGTTGCAGAAAAAAATTCTTAACTCAGGACCCCGAAGGTGTAGAGACTCCAGATTTGAATCAGATGTACATGGAATAAGCCCTAAAAGAGTGTGAAAGTTTTGTGTACGTACGTGCACGGGAAGGGGTCCAAATGTACAAAATATGTTCAGAAAAGGCAGTTTTTGGGGGCCAAAAGTGTTTAAGTTCCTAACTCGGGGCCGAAAGCGGTTAGGGACCCCAGATTTGAGGTGTCAACATTGGGGGGAGGGTGGAACACATCCATCTTGTCATTTTTTTCATAACTCTTTTTTCATGTTTCCAGCCTGTGGTCACGAATGGGGTAATGTTCGGATTCCCACAGAGTGTTTTGCAAGGTTCTGATGACTATCCCAATTCATTTTTTTTAGAAAAGTGCTAGGAGGTTGATTTTTGAGTATGTTGATCTCAGGCTCAAGACGAACGCGGGGGACTTAGTCCCGTGCGCCTCGGGCCCTTGGGTCCCCCGTAGCGGCCCCCCAAATGCTGGAAAAACCCTAAAAATCTAGGGTTGACATTTTTTGAACTGTCGGTCCGATTTCCACCAAACATACATGGATCTTCACGTCTCGGGGCCCTCTTTAACATATGTCAGAGCCAGGGGCCTGGGGCCCTTACGGCTCCGGAACTGGGTGTGTAAAGGCTACTTTCCAGCAAACTGTGTTTGGCCTCCAAGGACAGCTTTAGAGCATGCAAAGTAGCTCGCTCTTTCTTGACCTTTTCACTCCTGGACCCCCAGAATGCCCCAAAATTACACCCTGAGGTCTCTAGGAAAAAGGGTCACAAAACGGCACCAGCGGGTCACCAGCTGTACTTTCAATGAGGCGACCTCGGGCCTTATACTTCGGTGTGCGTTTGGGTCCCATGATTCACATAGGAACCTTTGATCTGGGCAAGCTTGATGCCGTTGGAAAGGGCCTTTTAAGACAAAAAGAATGAGCCCAAGGTCGTCTTGCTGACCCCTTCCTCGGCCACACAATTAATCCGCAAAGTTGGAGCTGTAGGCCCATTGACTTACATTGCCCATTGACTTACATTGCGTTTAGGTCTGTGTTCATCGTGTCGCCACGGGCCACAGAAATTGATCAGAGCCACAAAACTATAGAAACGGGTAGAGACAGTTGTGCTTAAGAGATCCTGTCAATTTGGTGGTGCTAGGTCAAAGGTAAGGTACCTTAATTAACTTTTGAACAAGCGGAGGCCTGTGGACAATTCCCACCAGTATTTTTACAACTTCTGCAGCCCTTATCTCCCTGTAGGAAGCACCAAATTTGCTGGAGATATAGATCAGGATAGGCCACATCTACCCTAAAAATTTGGCCTTCCTACGTGCACCGTAAAACCCCCAAACGACCCCGCAAAGGCCGGTCAGGTGTATTTTTTGTGAAAAATAGGGTTAAAGAAGAAAATTCATAACTCAGGACCCCAAAGTCCTGGACACTCCAGATTTGAATCACATATATATGGAATAAGCCCTAAAAGAGTGTGAAAGTTTTGTGCACGTACGTGTACGGGAAGGGGTCCAAATTTACAAAATATGTTCAGAAAAGGCAGTTTTTGGGGGCCAAAAGTGTTTAAGTTCCTAACTCGGGGCCGAAAGCGGTTAGGGATCCCAGATTTGAGGTGTCAACATTGGGGGAAGGGTGGAACACATCCATCTTGTCATTTTTTTCATAACTCTTTTTTCATGTTTCCAGCCTGTGGTCACGAATGGGGTAAGGTTCGAATTCCGACAGAGTGTTTTAAAAGGTTCTGATGACTATCCCAATTCATTTTTTTAGAAAGGTGTTAGGAGGCTGATTTTTGAGTATGTTGTTCTCGGGCTCAAGCCAAACGCGAGGGACTTGGTCCCGTGCGCTTTGGACCCCTGGGTCCCCCGTAGCGGCTCCTCAAAGGCTGGAAAAACCCTAAAAATCTAGGGTTGACATTTTTAGAACCGTCGGTCCGATTTCCACCAAACATACATGGATCTTCACGTCGTAGAGCCCTCTTTAACATATGTCAGAGCCAGGGGCCTGGAGCCTCTACGGGGCCAACTTTTTTCAGGAGCCTCAATGAGCAACGGGACCTCCTTGCTGGAGGCGTGGCGTCTGCTAAGGAACAACACCATTGGATAATTTGAACAGGGAAAGCATTCTGCTCCCTCCCCTCAGAGCCACCCCCCGTGCTCTGCTGAACTTGACTGACAACTGCTCCGCCCCCTGCAGCTTCTCTCTCGCTGTCGGCTGCCGCGATGCATATTGTGTTTATATGTTATAAAACGTTTTAATAAAATAAAATAAAACCATGGATCGCTGGTCCAGCTCACCAGAAGACCAGAAAATCTGCAGGGACTCGGGGCAGCAACGTAAAACCCGAGTTTAATTCTCGTGACAACCTCAGCCATTTCCATGTTCATTTTACTCAGCAGGAGGGTGGAGGAGAAGGAGGACGAGGGAGCGATTACTTGACTTTTGGGAAAAAAAACAAAAGAAAACTCCAGATAAGGGATTAAGAAGGGGAAATTAATAAATTTGTGTCACATATAAAACAGTCTTGCATCGCTTTGAATGAGAACATGCTGTGCTCTGGAGAACTTGACTGATAG
>JBBPBX010108490.1:0-11151 GCA_038048925.1 Garcialebias charrua
GATCACAGAGAGTCCCCAAGACCAGGCTAAGATCCCAACCAGGAGTCAGGATCCTGCTGGGTGGTTTCATTCTTAGCACGTCCTTCATAAATCTTATTATGATTGGATGCACACCAGTTGTCCTTTGTCCCCAGCCTTCGTGACAGGCTGAAATCGCTGATAGAAAAACTTTAATCATTGAGAAAGAACGACCTTTTTCCAGTAAGTCCTGAAGGAAAGTCAGGAGCTGAGCCAGGTCGCATGAGTAAGAAATAATATTTCTTTCTGTGCACCAAGCTTCAAAAATACGCCATTCCTGTGCATAGAGAGACTGTGTTGACACAGCACGGGCATTTTGGATGGTTTTAACTAGGGATGCACCGATCCACATTTTCTTGCTTCCGATCCCGATACTTAAATCTGCGTATCGGCCGATACAGATCCGATCTGATACTGAAAAACAGCTTTAATTGAAACATTTCTTTCCTATTAAAAAAAAAAACAGACATAAATGAACTACTGAATTGCATTTATTTTATAACTATGCACCAGTACAGCAATCTTAAATAAAATAACTGTTCACAAGCTTAGTCGAACACATTAAAAAAAATCTTTAAATTTAACTTGTTCAGTGAGTGCAATTAGGAATTCAAAATATTCTCTCTTATTTTTTTAAAGCAGTGATTAACCATTGTAACCAAAGAAAATGGTTTAAAAAATCAAATGAGAAAAATATTAAACATTTTACAGACAGTATTTGTATTGACTGAAGAAAATATATTAATAAGCAAATAAAATTATAATGAAAATAACTGTTAGGTGAAGTCTTGGTTCAGTTTCTCAGTCCAAAATTATATATAACATTGGCTGCCCTACTGAGGGTGGGCCACAGGTAGGGCCATGCAGGCTCCAGGGGCACCGGCCCTTGTTGGCCCCACCCCAGAACCGCCCCTGCTTTGCCACTTGTCAAACATTTCCTTCAGGCTAGCTGCTATCGCTTCACTGGTGTGTGACCCACGAAAGTTTGTTGCGTTCAACATTGCGCTGTGTGGCACAAAACTCTCATCCAGCCAGTGTGCCGTTAAACTTAAAAGTGACACGGGGGAGACGTCAGAGCTCCAAATGTCTGTCGTGAAACTCATGGCTTTAACATCTTTTATCTCCTCCAATATGCGTTTGCACACTTTACCGTGCAGTTCAGGTAGAGCCGTTTCTGACAAATATTTTCTGCTCATCGGAGGAGATGCGGAGGTGCGGCGCGCACACATCTCCAGGCTGTGACTTGCGCTTTGGTCCGCAGGCTGGAGCACGCGTCGCGCGTGCACTCAGAGCACAGAGGACAGCAGACAGCTCGTGGAGGAGATGTGTGTGCGGCGCACACACATCTCCTCCACGAGCTGTCCCACAATAGGACAATATGGATCGCTATGGATCGGGTCCATTGTCACAGATACCCGATCTAGAACTTTGTTTAATATCGGGACCGATACCGATACTGGTATCGGATCGGTGCATCCCTAGTTTTAACCACATTTTCCGCCAGGCCTGATGCCATCAGCTTGTTCTTTTCTGCCAACAAGCTGAAATTTTCAACAGCTCCCAGCCTAAGCGGCGAGACTGCTCCTTCTGGTGACATAGTTTGACCCTGAAGAAGAGCAGTTGGTGTGTCCAGTTCCCCTTCAAGGGTCCTGGATGCTGTGATCCCCTGGGGGTCAACCAAGTTAGGGAGAAGGCCTTTTTGCCGATGTACTGCCAGGCCGCTCTGATCGAGAGTGATCGAGGGCAGATGCAGCCTCTCGTCCTTCTTAGACAGAAGTGGAGTAGAGTGTACCCCTTGTTTGGGGTCATGGGACTAAGAAACTGCGAGTTTTGTAAACGAGCAGATCCCCTGACCCCAATCCGTTTCCTGGATGGGTCTAGTTTACTGGTCCTCAGCCTTAACAGAGCTTTGGAGCCAGATAACCCGCTTGGGGTCTGTGTTTCACCCGTTGGGGGGATATTGTCCCTTTTAAACCGAACGTATCGTCGACGATACGTTTTCACAAGCTATTTTTACATTGCCGTAACTCTGCAACCGTTTGCGCTATCAGAAAAATTTAAACGGTGTTTGAAAGAAAAAAGAGTGCGCTTTTATGCTGTTTTTGCTACAGTTACGGTAGTCACTCTCTCCCGGCTGCAGCGCTGGGGAAAGCGAGGCTTTTGTCTTCAGCAGAACGGAATGCAGCGTGAGCAGGCAAACATGAGCAGCAGAGCAGAAACTATGTCAAAACTAATGTTTTTCAAGGAATAAAAAGACAATAAGGAGATTCCTAGATGATTTGGAGAAGTTTCTTTTTGTTCTTCTGAAGAAAAAGCTGAAAAAACATTTGATCTAATAACTTTTTGAATTTTATTTCTGAATGAATGAGGCTCGCTTGTTACTTGTGGATAATAGTTTTTACTGGGTACACATAATAGGATGTATTTATAGTTTTATTTTATGTTGATTTTAGAATAGTTTATCAAGTCTATAAGATATTCTAATCATCAGTTTGTACTTTGTCTGTGTAGAAGTGCACTATATATGAAAGTCTCAATACAACAGCACCACACCACATTGCTGTGACCAACTCATTCCTGATACACAAGGACCAGTGTGTCACTATGAGAAGTAAGATGATGACCAGAGATTCCAAGAAGAGCTGGCAGCACACCTCCTAGGTGTTCCTCTTCGAAATGAGCCACAAAAAGGAACCTGTAGACCATCTCCAGCCCCATGCAGCAATGATCAGGCAATGTCTCAGAGAGCAAGCATGGGAAGGCGGCGCTGCAAGCACTGAATAAGAAAAGCACAGCCTGGAGTTGTGAGGCCTGTGATGTGGGCTTGTGCCTCAGCTGGAGAGAAACTGCTTCAGGGAATACAAACAAAGGCTCAGGACAATAATAAGAAATGGGGGAGGGGAAAAATCGCCTGTAAATAGTTAGAATTGTTAGTCTGTTTCTTGTTTGTAAAAATATGTGGGAATAAAAAAAACATTGTAAATGTGTTCTATAGTGTTGAAATTGTTAATTTGTGATGCAAAATCTGTACTTCATGTTCAAATGCAAATTTTTATTTGCATAAAATCACTAAAATATATTTTCGTTTTTTGTTTTTTAGTGATATTAAACAGTTTTAATAGTGGTTTAGTATCAAGTATAATGTAAAACAATGCCAGATATTGAAAGTTCTACATATTCTGGAAAAATGTGCTGAAGCACTGGGCCATAGGACATTTTCTTCCTATTTTCTAGTGAAAAACAAGTAAAAAATGCCAGGCGGAAATTTGAGGCTTAGGTGTAAAAGGGCTAGAGCAGAGCTGAACCAGCACGGTGAGAAAGGTCACGTGCTGCCGGATCACTGCTTGGTTATTGCGTGTCGCCCATTAATGATAAGGAGACAGCTGCAACGTGAGAACATGGAGATGATTCTTTGTGCTTGGCAGACTTTAAATTGTTTGGTAATAGAGAGCCCAGTTCCCTTCGAATAACAGGAAGAGGAATCTGATTCAGTTCTGATTTGTTTTCACACACACCAGTTTGATCACAATTGCCTTTGTGAACCTGTGAAGCTTGTGGTTGCCTGTGGGCTTCTGCTGTGGCCCCCCCGTTGTTAGATTCTGTCGGCGCGCATCCCTGAGGCGCGGACATGTCACGTGTTTGCTTGGTTAGTGTATTGACCGCCCCTTCGTTCACAATGGAGCGGGAGCTAGAGCACGTGACCCCCCTCACCTGTCTCCATGAGGGGTGAGGGGCCTGCTTGCAGACGCCTCTGTGCCTGTCCGCTACAGACGGAGCAGAGGCACCCTGCCGGGGCTCATTGATTAGGCTAACACCCCGTGAGCCGTGAGGGAGGGGGGGAGATGGCCCCCTCCCTTTATGACGGCTGGCAGGCCAGAGGGACCTGTTCTGCTGAAGTTATTTGTGTTTTGTTGTTGTTTTTTTTTTTTTTTTTTTTGAGAGTCAATAAAACAGAGAGGGGCTGTTTTTTTAGCTTTATTCGTGCTTATGTGTAACGACATATATGACTTTATGTCACTCACAGCAGGAAAAACATGATTTGTGCATGCAACAGAGTTACCAGCTTTTTGTACCGTGCTACAAATAAAGTCTGGACATGAAGAGATCATTTCCCGTACCACGTGGGCGGGTGATCGTGTAAAGTCAAGACGTGAACCTGGTTCATCAGGCACGCTTTTGTCTGGTGTCCCGGTTTGCCGAGGAGGCCCTGTGTCTGACAGCCTGGCGGGGGACAAACCTGTTTTTGCTCCATGCGTGTTCGGTCCGAGTTGGGCCCGGCGGTGGTCTCTGCCGGTACTCGTCCTCGTACGCCGGCCGCTTTTGCGGTGGGGCACGCATTGCCGAGCGGTGTCGAGGCTGCGCAGGTCTACCCCCAGCAGACTCCCTGGGGGAGGGGGGGGACGCGAAGCTTCTCCTGGGAATGCCCACCCGGAGAGCTTCAGCCTGTTTGTGCCTCTGGTCCAGCTTGGTCTGAATTCGATCCAAAGCTTTCCCAAACAATCCCGTCGGTTCTATCGAGTGGTGGAGAAAAGGCACCTTTTGTCCCTCGGGGAGATCAGTTAAAGTCATCCACAGATGGCGTATTGCGATGACCACTTCTGCCATGCCTCTGCCTTGAGCAACAGCGGCTGTTCCCATCATGCGGAGCACGAAGTCTGTTGCCCAAAGGGCTTCATCCAGCAAGTCAGCGGCAGCTTGCTTGTCCGTCGTTACCTGGAGCTGTTGCAGTTTTTCAGCCAGGTAAGCCTGCATCAACGCGGACGCGTTCATGGCGCGCGCCGCGAGTCCCTGAGCTCTGTAGCATTTCTCGAGCAGAGAAGCTGAAGCTCGACAAGCTTTGCTGGGAAGAGTTGGTTTTGTCCCGGATGACTTGGGAGCCAGGTGAGACGCCAGTGTGTCCTCAATTTGAGGCACGTTGGCTATTCCCACCTCATCCATCCCGTCCACGTCAAGGAACTGCGAGAGTGGTAAGAGCATGGGAGCTCTGTGCTGAGGCCAGGTGCGAGTCAGTTCTGTGAGGAAGTCCGGGAACACGGGCATCCTTTGCCTCGTGGCGGCCTGCTACTTTGAGTAAAAATAGTTTCCTGTCAGCCTCGTGACCTGTTAACAAGGCGGGGGCTCTGGCCATGGGATGTGCAATGCGTCCGCTGCTCTGTGACACAGGTCGAACAGAGCAGGGATGGAAAAGTCAGTTTCCGGGAGCACAGGTACCAGGGTTTGGGAGAGGTCTTCTCCCTGTTCCTCGTACTCGACGTCTGCGTCCTCCGCGGAAAATTCGCCTGAGGCTGAAATCGAGATCTCGTCCTCGTTCATCATGCCTCGAGTGTCGAATTCGACTGTTAAGTCCACCATAGGAGCCAGCACGTCAGGGCTGTCACCCCATTCGACTCGTGTGCTGTCGTGCAGAGCCATGTTCTCGAGCTCCGGCGTGGGAGTGAGGGGCTCGGTGGTGTCTGGATCCACTGGCGCCGCTGGGGCACCCATGGCCTTGGCGACGAGGTCAACCCGGTGCCGCAGCACCGCCTCCAGCATCTGGCTGCAATGTGGGCAACAGTCGGGCGTATCCAGCGCCATTTTTGCGTGTAACATTCCCAAGCAGACGGGACAGGCCTCATGGGTGTCCGTCGCTGCGAGGGAGAAACCGTATCCGCTAGGACAAGCGCGCAATGTTGGGCTCGCTGTCCTGCTGGTTTTCCTTGGAAGTCTTGTCTTTCGCTTTCCTTTCTCCGGAGGCATGTCCGAGATAAGGCGAGCGAGTCCTTCCAGAATCCTTTATCTTTTAATTTGAGACGTCTCCGCCGTCGCGCCGCTTTCGCTGGCTAGCCCGCTACGAGTTAGCAGGGGTAGCGGTTGTGGCGCATTTAGCGCCGTTGAGCAAAGCAGTCTGTGGAGAGAGGAGAAGAAAAAACGTCGGGGTTAAGAGAAAATGTGCTGGACTAGCTTTTGTTAGTCCAGCAGTACGCAGGAATAATTCTCTGTACGCTCTGTGTAGGGAGAAAGCTCACCTCTGGTTGAGCAATGAAGCAACAGAGAAGTCCCGCAAAGAGAGGTAGTTCAGGTTTAAGCGAGGTGAAGGGCAAAAAAGAGAAAGATGGATGGGCATCAGCGGCTTAAATACCCAGAGGGCGGGGCCTCTGGCGCAACGCTGACACCCTAGCCGTAAAGGCGTGATTGTATTCCTTCAGGTAATCGTACGGGGGCACAATTCCCATGGCATATGTTGCACCGAGAGAACATGACTGAAAGAGAACCTTCCTCGTTCTCTGGCTGAACTTTTTGCAAGCGACACAGGACGAGGATTTTGAAGGTTTTGAATAAACAATTTGATTGAATAAAAACTGTAAAATAAATATCTGTTTCTGTCATCTTTATGGGCGGGTGAGCGTGTAGTAATTTTAAAGCCGCTTTATTCATGTTGTTGTAACCGTCAAAGTGCATTTATTAACAGAAGTTATACTGAGACACACTCAACCCCGGCTTTACACTGCACGCGGCTCCGCCCCGCTCCGGTCCGCAGGTCGCAGCTGAACGAGTCCAATTCCCACTGCCTCCGCTCCGCTCAGGTCCGCCTGGATGCGCCGCTCCAAGACACGTGCGAGATCGCGCGATAAATCAAGTGATAAATAAGTAAGTCAGAACAAAACAATTCATTCGGTGGAAAGAAGGAGAACAACTGTAGAGAGACTGCTGCCTTGATCTTCTCTCGTAAATGAGCTACATGGTTTGAGCAACAGGAAGTGATGTTTACATTTCAGAATAAAATACTTTTTTATTTATTTATTTTTGTATTGCGTTATTAGGTGTAGTCATAGTCATAAATATAATAGTTTAGTCATAGAATAGTCATAATTGATAGTTTGACAGCATTTTTGTACAAATAAATCCGTATAGAGCTAGGATTAGTCCGCCCGTGGTGATTTTATTTTGTAAATACGGAAGTTGTGCTCGTTCCTTTTCCTGTTGGTGCGACGTAATCTTCAAAAGTTGACTCCGGCACAGCTCCGTCATCCGGCAGAAATAGAAAATTTTCTAATTTTGACGGACTGCCGTCCGCTCTCCGCAGCTCGCCGCCGCCGTGCGGAGCCAGTGTAAATTCTGTCATTGATTATAATGGGTGCGTATTTGCTGCGGAGGTCGGACCGGAGCGGGGCGGAGCCGTAACGCATGTGGTGTAATTCCGGGGTTACAATAATGTCAGCTAACAAAAATATTTTTTAGGTGTTTATCTTGCTAAAATTAAAATAGATGCAGGTCTGTTCGTTCGCTCACAGCGGGTCTGCTCTGTGGGTGCGCGCACTGGTTTTGTTTACGTGGTAGCAAAACTATTTAAATTCAGCTGAGTTGACCATTATAATCATTTTATTAACAAAAGTTAAACTGAGACACACTCTTACAATAATGTCAGCTAACAAATATATATTTTTAGGCGTTTCTGGTGTTAAATTTTAATGAAATGCAAGGTTTCATTAAAATTCATCATTTCCCCTAGCCTGGCCCTCGCCTTCCTGCACAGCTCCGCTCAATTCTCATTTCCCTTCACTGCACAGTCTGGGACTTCTCTCAGACAACGATTTCTCCGGTAGATTTTTGACCGGACCAATCAGAGAACAGAAGGGGCGGAGTTTTTGGCCCCTAACCCACGCCCCCACCTGTCCCAGCGCAGCCAGCGAGCAGTCGCATGTTCTCATTCAAAGCGATGCAAAGCGATGCAGGACTGTTTTATATGTGATACAAATTTATTAATTTCCCCTTCTTAATCCCTTATCTGGAGTTTTCTTTTGTTTTTTTGGCCAAAAGTCAAGTTATCGCTCCCTCCTCCCTCCTCCTCCTCCTCCTCTCCGCTGAGTTCCACCTGTCCCAGCGCAGCCAGAGCCAGCGCGCAGCCGCATGTTCTCATTCAAAGCGATGCAAAGCGATGCAGGACTGTTTTATATTTGACACAAATGTGTTAAATTCCCCTTCTTAATCTCTTATCTGGAGTTTTATTTTGTTTTTTTGCCAAAAGTCAAGTGATCGCTCTCCTCCTCCTCTCTCTCCGGCGCCGCTGCTGTGCAAAGAATAAGGAAATGACTGAGGTTGTCACGAGAGAATTAAAATAGGGTTTTACGTTGCTGCCCGAGTCCCTGCATATTTTCTGGTCTTCTGGACCAGCGCTACATGGTTTTATTTAATTTTTTTCAAACGTTATAAACACAGAATGCAGGCAGCGAGAGAAAATTCAGCAGGAGGCGGAGCAGATGTCAAGTTCGGCAGAGCTCTGAGGGGGAGGGAGCAGAATGCTTTACCTGTTCAAAATTTTTCTAAGATCCAATGGTTTTGTTCCTCAGGCAGAGGCCACGCCTCCAGCAAGAATCGTTTTTCAATGGACAAGTCCCAGACCCTTGTCTGAAGCGAAGTGAAGGACAAGGGTCTGGTTTTAACCAGGCTACTGTACACCCTGACTGGATTTCAAGACACAGCAATGCATCTGTCGACAATAAAACATCTTTGGTGGAGAGCGTCATTTTGGCCAATCACAACCTCAGGATACACAGGGGGAGGAGACGACAGCGAAATCTGTAAAAAAACAAAAAACTCTGCAGCGCGACAGAGCGCGAGGGAGGCGGAAGTAACTCCTGTGGGTAAAGTTAATATTTTTATACATGCAGTGGAGTGTAACCATTGTTTAGTAAAATGGCATGTTGTGTTACAAATAAAACTAAATAAAAATTAACAAAATAAAAGTCAGTTGCACCCCTAAAGTCACTGTGATAAATTGTCACATTAATTTAATTATCTTAGCCACAGGAGTGAGTTTAAAAACAGGATGATGTCTATATGAACTAGTTGAATGAGGTGTCTCTAAAATATCCTGATGCATGATCAATAATAATTTAAACAATTTTTTAATCTGTCCACAGGACCTGACTTTATTTTGTTAGATGTCTCTAAAATAGTTAGTGAATCAAGTGTTTACATGTAGGTAAACATAGATGTTTAACAACTTGTTAAAATACACCAGAATGCAGGAAATGGCATCTACTTTATTCAAAATTTCTGGCAAAACATCTTCACCAGCATATTTAAGAAATGAGTTTTTACTGTTAGTAAGTAAGTTTTATTTATATAGCACATTTCACAGACATGAGAGTCACATAGTGCTTTACAAAAGGAAAAATAAAATCATAAAATCACAGAAGTACTATACAAAAAGGTAAAACATAAACTCTAAAATCAATGTACAAAATTAACCAAAAGCCTGTCTGAAGAGATAAGTCTTAAGTTTTTAAATGCATCTGTTGACTCGGAGCAGCGCATTGTTAGCAAAATGTTCTGCTGTATTTGACTTGCTGCTGTTGTTGGTTGTTAATTTTTTGGTTGACACAATCTTTCCTATTTATGTTCTCATTAAATCAGGTTAGTAAATGACTTTTACCTGAAGCATGTTAAAAAATTACAAAATCTTTCGGGGGGGGGGGGGTTGGCGCAACGTTTGTCACCTTTTTCATCCCTTCTGAGTTTGCAGTATTATTATGACATTAGGGAGGGTACCGGCACTTATTTTTTTCCACTTAAAGCACTGGTCATGAGCCTGACTTCTTTGACCTGGAGCAGGTCTCTGGGCCGATCTCCGACCCTGCGTTGGGTCCTGGGGCTCAATGGAAGAAAGAGATGGGCGCAAGGACCTCCATGAGGGACCTTCAACCATCTAAGTGCCAACTGGTTGGCGATCACGTCTGTGAAGCCCTGCCAGCTGCTGCCTTGTTCGAGGCGCCTGAGCTGTATGGTCCAAGGCGCATGAACCAGTTTTTCTGCATCATTTTTACATGTTTCTAATTTTAGTGATATTACGCAGGTGGAAGAAGGAGGTTCTAGTAACATTTTTAATGTGGGGGATAAAAGACATGTCCTGATCAAAAATAACACCAAGATTTTTAACATTAGAGCTGGAGGCAGATTAATGACATCCAAGGAGGAGAAAGACTGAAAAATGTTTAAGATGTTCAGGTCCAAAAACTAAAACCTCAGTCTTGTCTGTTCAAAAGGCAGAAAATTAAGGGTCATCCAGGTTTTTATGTCTTTAAGACATGATTGTAGTCTAAGTAGCTGATTGGATTCATTGGGTTTCATGGACAAATATAACTGTGTATCATCAGCATAACAATGAAAATGTTTCCCATGCTGTTTAATAATATTACCTAATGGAAGCATATACAGTACCTGTACAAGGTAAAGAGTACTGGTCCAAGCACTGAACCCTGAGGAACTCCATGAGTAACTTTAGTGTATGAATAAGATTCATTTGTTACATTTGCAAATTGGAATCCATCAGATAAATATGATTTAAACCAAGTTAGAGCTGCTCCTGTAATCCCAGTATCATGTAGAATAAAAAGTATTACGGTAGATTGCAAGTTGCACTCGTGAAATTCACCCCAGGTTGCAAAGCTGACTGATGGAAAATCTATGTGGTGCAAGAAGACCAAAAGAAAAGAGAATACAACGTTTAAATTGCAACTGACCTAAAAAGAACTGGCGTCAGACCTGGTCATGTAAGGTGCACCATAAAAGTCCAATTTTAGAAAGAAAAAAACTGGAATAATAATTTAAATTGAAAAAATAACATTTGTATTCCCAAAGAGAAAAATCTAAAGAGTTGTGGAAAAACAGGTAACTTTGCTAGAAAGGTGTTGGTAAAAACAATGAAGCTACAACATAAACCTTAAATGGAAAACATCTGGGATTAGATGGTTTTAAAAAAAACTGTAATATTAAAGAGTATTTAATGATTGTGTGTTACTGTGCACTGAGTGCAAGTCTCTTAGCTTGTCAACCCATCTTTGCCCCATTTATATAAAAAAACAAGTCTCTTGAAGCTAGAGAAGCACTTTTAAGTTTAGTTGAACTTGAACTTTTAACTGTTTTCTGCCCTCCCATAAAAACAATGGACAGCCTATAATTTTCTCCATTTTGGGACATCCAGCAAACCGACACTTCAAGTTAAATTTAGCAGAAAGACTTTTGTCCTTTTCTGACAGCTGAGTCTTGAAGTCCCTTCAATTACTCCTCACTAAACCTGGATTTACGAAAAGACATTTGTCACAAAAATTGCAAAAACATCCAACGCATCCAAAAGTATTTAGTGTGCTTTGC
>JBBPBX010108491.1:0-11151 GCA_038048925.1 Garcialebias charrua
GGTACCAACAACATCAAAAAATGTGGGTGGAAAAAGGTGAAACACCCACACCTGCCTCCACTCTCATTCGCCCCACCCTGGGCCCCAGAGCAAGGCCCTCAACGCCCACCATCTGCTCCCTAGTCTCTCTTGAAAATGGGTTCTCGTGGTTCATTGAGACTACCTGGATAAATAAAGGGTAAATGAAAATAAATAAAGTGATCGAAGCTCACCAGTTCAGATTGCCTTCACTGTAACATCAAAATGTGGATGGAAAACAATGAAGGGCCCACACCTACCTCCATTTTAATTTTTCCTCACTCTGTGCCCTTGTGCAAGGTCCTTAACTCCTCCTCCATCTGCACCCCCAGGCACCCTAGATCTGAGGCCTCCAACCCTGATTCTCGTGGCTCACAATGTCTCGTATTGTTTTGATATGTGACAGCTTCAACACACCTGACGGAAATAAATGAGTCACTGGCAGGCGTCTGCTAAACTTGATGACATTCTGAGTAGCTCATTGAATTATTTCAATCAGGTGTGTTGACGCAACGAAACAGCTAAAACAGACAGGACAAGGAGCCACAAGGACAAGGTTTGAAGACCTTCTGCTCTGATGGTAGTCCCCTGCTCCACACATGTGGGTTGTTGTGCCAAGAAGGGCATCCAGCGTAAAAACAACCGCCAAACCTTCATGTGAGTTTGCTTCCTGTGGTGACTCGTTAAGAAAGGAACAGCTGAAACAAACAAACAAAATCCAACTTTAATGCTCTGACATGAAACATATAGCATCTCTTTAAGAAATGTAAGAAATGGCCTTTAGTTTCCAAGCGTTGCTGGACAGACCAAACGTGTGGAACAGGTACCAGTGATGTTTACATGCATTGTCTAATTGGCTAAACTGTTTTGCACAGTGCACACACCGTTTCACCGCATGCTGAGTCATTCTCAGGAGATCGGTGCAACTTGATGACCATGACGCTAAAGAATGGAGCAGCTTGAGGTGGTTTTTGGGATCTTCGAAAATGAGCAGATGCGCAAAACGACAGATGGAAACAGATTTTCCGACTCAGTTCTGCCGTAGCGAACATTCACGTCACGTGACGTTCAGCTGTTTCCGCTCCGGACAACATGTAACATCGCTAAAACTAGTTGGCATGACAGAATAAATACAACTTGCCCGATAGCAACACGTACCTGAAATATTCTCTCCATTTTGACGAGATGTGTGGCCGGGTTCTGTTTTCAACCGCTACTTCCTGTTTACTGTAGACATGCGCAGTGCTGACGTCTGACGTAATGACGCTGACGTCTGACGTAATGACGCTGACGTCTGACGTAATGACGCTGACGTCTGACGTAATGACGCTGACGTCTGACGTAATGACCTGACGTAATGACGCTGACGTCTGACGTAATGACGCTGACGTCTGACGTAATGACGCTGACGTCTGACGTAATGACGCTGACGTCTGACGTAATGACGCTGACGTCTGACGTAATGACGCTGACGTCTGACGTAATGACGCTGACGTCTGACGTAATGACGCTGTGCGTGGCTTGGTAGATGCGCTACAAGCCAGTAGATGGAAACACTTCTGCTTCGCATTAATTTGTATTTACATATTTGCGAGATTTCAAAAATTAGCTCAAAATTCGAAATGAAAATGGATGGAAACACGGTTATTGTGGCTACTGAGCAGCTCCTGTGTGCTGACACAGGCAGATGTTTCAGGGGCTGTAACAGTAGTGGAGGTGAAAGCAGAAGAAAAAAGTGCAACGGTTGAAGGTTAAAAATACGGCAGCTCTTGGCTGGAGCAGGAGATTTAGACACACGTGTGAGAGATATTTCAAATGAGATGGGTTTGTGATCAGAAACAGTAGCATCCCCAATCATCAGATTAACCACTGACAGACCATGAGACATAACTAGATCGAGTGTGTGACCCTGCTGGTGGGTTGGACCAACAACAGTTTGTACCAGGTTGAAAGAGTGTATCAGGTTTAAACAACTCTGAAAAGTACAACTTGACACAATTCTCAACTTTGGACAGCATTCTGATTCCTGTTCCATATATATATATTTTTTTTTCTTCTTCTTTTTTTTTCTTTTTCTTTTTTTTTCTCCATATATTAAGAATACATTAGCATATTAAAAATAACATTGCTCATGTGAATAACACAAGGTTATGCTTTGATTATATCTGAATCAAACAAAGTAAAAGTAAAGAGAGTCTCTATGAAATAATGTGTTTTGATTCAAATAAATGTAATAAAATAGTGTTAATGTCTTTTTACTGAAAGTATCAGTGAAAAGGTGTCACTGGGACAGTTCAAAGAGACGAAGGTGTATCAGAGACCACCATCTGGTTCACTACAATAGCAACTGCATTGTCTTATTTTAATTCATTTTACTTGTTTTTACTGAGTATATACTGTAATATTGTGTCTGTTTTTATGATTGACAATGTAAGGTGACCTTGAGTGCCAAGAAAGGCACCTACAAATAAAATGTATTATTATTATTATTATTAGAAAAAGCGTTCAATACAAAAACAACTGGACTTTATTTGTAACAGAAAACGTTTCGCCCTCTGTCCAGTTCTCAATTTAAAGAGCAGGCTGTGTCAGAGTGAAATTATAACAGGCTGAGATGACTCACACAAACCTATGTAAATAGACCTTTTACCAGTTGACGTCATCAGGCAAAGCTCGCCTGAAACGAGCGTTCTGATTGGACGGCAAAAAGCCGAAACCGGATGCAGGGGCTTAGGAAGGGGCCGAGGAGCTTCGTAATGATAGCGAGTTGTAATTTAGAAGCTTGTTTTCTTAAAATATTGAACAACCACTGGTCAAAATGCCTGAACATTGTGCCGCGGATACGAGAGGAGGTGATTGTGTGCGCTGATGGAAAATGGGGAACTCCTTCAGGCTTTTTGCGAATGTCCAGCAGGGTGAGTCGTTGTGTGTCGTTGTCAACAACCTGTATATGCAAGTGTTGGCCCTTATAAAAAAGGACAATTATAAGAAAAGAGATGACTAGTTGAAACCAGTGCGTCTTTACTTACTCTTGTATTAAATGTAAAGAGCGCACGAGTCCCCCTAGTGGACTCTTTTGACTATTGCGCCAACGCACCATTCTTTCAAAGGGCCCACTACATTCCATCCACACACCAAATCAAGCTAAATTAATGCAGATAATCAAACAATTGGATCTAATATGAACACGGTCAAATGAATATCATACCCTGTAACACACTCCCCCACAAAATAGATGTTGTCCCCAACATCTCAACTCATGTGATGTTGGGAAAGTAGTAAAGCATGAGAAGCAACCCATCAGTCTTAAAAATATTCCTTAAGTCACTAAATCTACTTACAGACTGGAACTTTTTTCATACATTCTCATTTTGAGGGTAAACGCCCAGTGTCCATGTTTTAAACATGAAAGTCACTACTTGTCCATCATCTTAGTGGTCATCCCGTGACTCCATAACAAGAGTTCATTGACAAGTACATTGCGGCTTGGATGCCAATAAATCTACTTACAGACTGGAACTCTTTTCATACATTCTCATTTTGAGGGTAAACACCCAGTGTCCATGTTTTAAACATGAAAGTCACTACTTGTCCATCATGCTATGAACCCAATGTGTGTCCATTCTTTCAGTTCAGTGGTGCACCATGTCCTGCTCTCATCTCTGATAGTCATATGAGATGTAGTATGGGTGAACAATGTTCATCCATGGCATTGTGAAGTATGGGGGCTGTGGTGGAGTCCTTAGGTTATAGCAGACTGGAGATCCAAGCCTCTCATATGTAAAAACTTTGGGCTTCCTATGAAGCCGTTGCGGTCGTTGAGCTTCTTCAGGAGCCTGAACTCCCTCTCTGATGATCCCAGTTGAAGCAGGTTGTTCAGTAGCATCCTCCATGATCCCAGTTGAAGCAGGTTGTTCAGTAGCATCCTCCATCATTTGTTCCTCGTTACAAGAGCCAGACTCCTCATATTCCATCACAGTTGTTTCTCCTTGTTTGTGATCCATTTCAGGAGCTATGCTCTGTTCAAACTGGATATCTCCTAGCTCTTGGGTTGTGCTTGCAGGCATATGACTTACTTTCTCAGGCTGGGCTGGCTGGTGAAATAGCACAGGATAGTATTCGTCAGCGTCAGCATCATCATCCTCTTCCTCTGCCTGCTCCACTCCTTTGTTATTTAACATTTTTCTCCTCTTCTTTCCAGTCTGGACTGGAATCTCAAGGGGCAAAGAGTCACATGGGAGGAGCAGATTGCGATGAAGGACCCTTGACCTTCTTTGACCCTTTTCAGGTTTGAGTTCATAAACTGGGACATTTTCATTTACCTGGCGTACAACAACATGAACAATGTCCTCCCAATGATTCCTCAGTTTTCCTGGGCCCCCACGAGGTGTCAAATTGCGCACTAAAACACGATCACCTGGTTGTAGTACTGAACTATTCACCTTGCGGTTGTACAATTCCTTACTCCTCTGGCCGGCTTTCTGGGCATTTTCTCTGACGATTCCATACGCCTCCTCCATGCCTTGCTTCCACTTTTCCATATAGCCATGATGATTATGGTCTGCTTGTTCTGGAGTCAAATTAAACAGCATGTCAACTAGGGATGGGGCAGATCCGATCCAGTATCGGTATCGGTATCCGATACCAGCATAATTTAAGTATCGGATATCGGATTCAACCTGCCGATATTTCCGATCCAGCTTCAAAGAGCACTTGTGTTCCATCATATTCTGTGACTGCCGTCTTAACATTGTGTGAGTTAAAACCAATGAAGACACTCTTGAGCCTTACAACAGGAAACTCACAAACTTTAACAGTATAGTCTTTATAGTATAGAAAACATTCCAAAATACACATAACTTTATAGTCTCAGCACAAAAATTTCATTATACAGATTCACATACCTGAACAGTATCGGATCGGAAAAGTATCGGTATCGGTAGATACCCAGTTCTTAAGTATCAGTATCGGATCGGAAGTGAGAAATGTGGATCGGTGCATCCCTAATGTCAACTGGCAATCGGGGAGAACGCCCATACAACAACTGAAAGGGGGAGAAACCTGTCACCTCACTCCGAGTACAGTTATATGCATAGATCATTTTGTTTAATGAATCCTTCCAGTTGTGTTTCTGTTTGTCTGTGAGTGTCCGAAGCATTTGGAGTAATGTCCGGTTGAATCTTTCAACTTGTCCATTTCCTTGCGGGTGGTAGGGAGTGGTTCTGGACCCTGCAATTCCACAGTATTTTTTTAGTTGTGTGAATAGTTGATTCTCAAATTCACCACCCTGGTCGTGGTGAATACGAGCAGGAAAACCAAATTTCATGGCGTAATCATTAAAGATCTTGTCCGCAGCTGTTTTAGCTGATTTGGAAGTGGTGGCATAGGCCTGGGCAAAGCGGGTAAAATGATCAATAATCACCAAGATGTACTCATAACCCCCTAGACATTTTTCGAGATGTAGGAAATCAACAGAGACAAGTTCAAATGGTTGAGTTGTTACTATATTGGTGAGGGGAGCCCTTGTTTCCTGACTAGGTTTCTTATGTTTGAGACATTCACATCTTCTCATGACATAGCTCTCTATCTCACGCTGCATATATGGCCAATAAAACCTGTCCCGTATCAGGGATGATGTCCTGTCGACACCTTGGTGGCCCATTTCGTCATGAAGTTCCCTCAACACTGTACTTTTATATTTTTCTGGGAGTACAAGTTGTTTTTTGCTTGTTGTCTTTCTGTGCAACACCCCACTTTCATCAATTTCCAACTTGTCCCACTCTCTTAGCAAACACCCCACTTGTGGACTAAGTTGCTTGAGTTGTGCACCTGACGGTTTGCTTGCGGTTAGTTTTAACTGGATCACTGGTCCCAGAACTGGATCATTTCTTTGGTCATTCTGAATCTGTTCTGGTGTTAGTGGGATGATGGATGTGTCAGGGGTCAAATCTGCAGATGCTACTGAGACACACATGGACCACGACACACTGGACTCATCTTGATTTTTTACAGCTTCTGTAGTTGCCCCAATGACGTCAGATGGCATTTCTTCTGAACACTCTTTCATAAAAAACTCTGCATCTAGAGGCATTCGGGATAAACTATCTGCGTCCACATTTTCCTTTCCTGGCCTGTATTTCACAGAGAAATGAAAATCTGCCAGCTCTGCAACCCATCGGCATCCTGTTGCATTTAGTTTGGCAGATGACAACACGTATGTGAGTGGATTATTGTCACTATAGACAGTGAAAAATGGGGCATAATATAAATAGTCTCTGAATTTCTCTGTTACAGCCCATTTAAGGGCGAGAAACTCCAACTTCCCCGAATGCAAATGATAATTTTTCTCTGCAGCTGTTAGGGTGCGCGAGCCATAGGCAATCACACGAAGCTTTCCACTCTGCTTTTGGTATAGCACGGCACCTAGACCCAGATTTGACGCATCTGTGTGAAGAACAAATGGCTGTGAGAAATCTGGGAAGCCAAGTATAGGAGGGTTGACAAGGCAGTCAATGAGTTGTTCCAGGATCAACTGGTGTTTTTCAGTCCAATGAATGATTGTACTGGATGGGACAGCTCTGCTGCCAGTTTTTGTTGGCCACTTTCTCTTTTTGTTTGTTAACGGCTCATGCTTTGTAGGTGCTTTTAACAGATCATATAAGGGACTAGCAATACGTGAAAAGTCCTTTATATACTGCCTGTAATAGCTCAAAAGTCCAAGAATTGCTCTCAACTCACCAACATTCGCAGGATGTTTATGCTTTAGGGCTCTTACAGCATTAGTGTCAGCTGGATCCATCCTGTTGCCCTCAGCAGACACGATCCTGCCCAGGTACCGCACCTCAGCTTTAAACAGGTCACACTTTTTAGGTTTTAGCTTGATCCCATGCTGCCTCAGACGTTGCAACACTGCTCGGACATGGCTGACATGATCTTCAAATGTCCTGCTAAACACAAGAACATCATCAAGATATGGTACACACATTTCATCCCTCAAATCTGCTAAGCATTGTTCCATGCAGCGCTGAAAAGCTGCGGGCGCATTCATCAGGCCGAATGGAATTCGTACCCACTCGTATAGGCCCCAGGGGGTCACAAAGGCTGTTAAATGCCTGCTGTCTCTGTCCATGAATCCCTGATGATATGCTTTCCCTTGGTCCAGCAAGGAAAAGTAGGTGTTTCCCCCTAGGTTATCCATTATATCTTGAACCCTGGGAATCGGGTGGCGGTCAGGATGTGTTTTTTTGTTGAGCTCTCTGTAATCTATACATAAACGCAGAGTGCCATCTTTTTTTCTTACGCAGACAATTGGTGAGGAGTAAGAAGATGTGGATCTTTCAACCCACCCTTGCACTATGAGATCCTGCAGGTAATCTTTCATTTCCCTGTACAGAGGTTTGGGCACAGACCGGTATGTTTTTGACACAGGTTCATCATCCTTCAGTGAGATGTTCATTTGCAACCCGTGTATGCAGCCAATATCCTCATCAGATTTGGAGAAAGACTCAGATTCTTCTCTTAACATCTGACTTACTATTTGTCTCTGGTCCTCATCCAGGTGAGTTAAATCAACAGGAGGGTCCCACTGTCCATCTGCAGGTACACCTTCACTGGTGCTCTGGGCCTGGATGTGATTGACTGATTTACTTGTTGGTTGTTGGGTTGTGCTGAAAAAGTTAGCTGGATACACAGACCTTACAGACTGCACAGCTCCAACAACCGTCCGGCCTGGAAGTGTGATATCGTGGTTTGTGGGGTTTTGAACACTTAAAACAACATTTGGGGCTGTTTCTGCCTCAATTGATACAAGGGTATCACAGAATTCTAATTCTTCAGGCCACTGTGGGTTCACAAGAGGCTCAAAAAGCAGAGTTTTAGCTTCCCTAAACTTTGGGGCCTGAATACGACACTGAATCTGGACGGTGGTGTGTTTTGGCACATTGACTCTTTCATTTACTGTCCTCACATTGTGTTCACATGTTTGACCCAGGCTGACAGCAGAAATAAAGGCTTTTACCTTATTATTTTTTAGATGAGGGAATGCAATTTTTACTGCATTTACAAGTTTGTCCATACCGCCATATATTGGTTGGCCTTCCCGGTTGTTCTGCACGAGATGTTCAATTACATTGAACCCAATGATTGGGCATTGCTGTTGGTTGCCTTTCAACACAAGCACAGGTATTAGCAGCTCATCATCCATCGTAGTCAACTTGAAAGGGACTTCCAGCCAGCCAGAGTATGGCATGGCGGTGCCATTAGCTGCTTCAATATGTAATGGGTCCAGTGGGTCCTGTAGCTCAGTAACATCCCTTAGCTGCAGGTCAGGTAGGTAATTTTCTTTCCAAGCCTCATCTATAGCACATATTTGTGAACCTGTGTCCCAGAGTGCTTGAGTATTCTGTCCATTCAGGAAGCACTTGATAATACATTTTTTTCCTACTAGCTCCCTTACGGTTTGATCTTTAACAGCTCTGATAGTTTTGGGTTCAGATTGTTCACGTAGCTGCCTGACTTGTTTAACACCTAAACAGGAGTGTGACTTACAGTCAATTTTGTGAACAGGCCAATGCATTTTCTGACATGTTTTTGAGCAATAAAGAGCAGTTTTACAACTCCAGCAACGTTTTAATTCCCTCTTCACTTTCTTTTTTCCACAGTTTACACAAAAATGGGACTTGTAGTTAACTCTGGTTGCCCCACGCCCCACGGAGGCAACCCGACTTAGTTTAAAGGTCCCCTATAGGTTGAAGAAGCTGCTCTGTCTGCTCTACATCCTGCCCTGAAGTGCTCAGTACTTCCACATCTGAAGCAATGCTGACAATGTTCCTCATTGGCTTGGGTACAAGCAAAACATCTGGGTTGTTGGCGTGGTCTTTGGTAATATTGTTGTGGAGCAAACCTTTGTTGAAATTGTGCAGTCCCTCTCATCTGTCCTGGACCATACAGGGGCCTGTACTCCTGCAGCAATTCTGGGTGCTGTTGAGGATAAATTGGCATCATGGGTGACATGAATCTGAAGGACTGTTCTGTAGGTGAGAACACTGGACTTGCGGCAAACACTTGTTCTGAACTTTGTGGGGGTTGCTTTGGCTGTGTATTAGTGTTTTTTTGGATTGTTTCCCTGATTTGGAACACTTCAGCTCTTAGATCCTTTAACAACACCATGTCAGAGCGCATTTCTTTGATCTCAGATAACACATCATGGGACATCTGAGATTGGCTTTGCTGGGTTGGAGTTTTTGTTTCTCTGGCTGGCTCATCAGATTGGACAGTACTGACACTGGTTGCCCTTTGTGGGACAGCGTGCTTCTTTTTGTCCTGCCTCTCCTTTTCATTTGTACAAGCAATATTCACTTTCTCCAGCAGCAGTTCATCAGGTGCGCCAGGCTTTGTGAGGTAAGGCTGAAGATCACTCTTGATGTTGTCATTCTGTAAACCTGTCAAGATGGTATGCATAAACAGATTTTGGACAAGAGCAGGGTCATATTTTAAAGCTGACTCTGCTTCCTGAGAGGCAAACAGAATTTTCTGCCTCAGGTCCATAGCCCTGATTAAGAAATTCTGAGGAGACTCTTTGCTGCCCTGAACCTCAGAGGTTAGCTGCTTGTATAAATCTGTGGCACCTCTCTCCTGGTAATGGGACCTTAAGATTCTACGCAGAGCAGGTAAGGTAAGGGTCTCTTTTCCCTCCAAATAGCTCCGTAATTGTAGGCCGGGTGTTATAGCACGGATCACAGCATCAATAATATCTGTCTCTGAATAGCCTTTGGTCAGCCCACTTTCAATCTGTCTTGCCAGGCTAGAGAATGTCAACCGATCCTTCTGGCCTGGCTCTCCTATCTGTCCAAGAATCTTGAAATCTTTGCGCCACATTGGATTTTCTGAAAATGTTGGAGTCACATTTATCTGTGAAACCTGTGGGCAAGAGAACATTTTTCTGTCCATTACACCCCGGGCCTCTTTTTCTTTCTGTTGTAGCGACAATCTGAGTGCCTCTATTTCTTTTTGAAGCCTTTCCTGGTCATCAGATTGATTTTCTACTCTGGGTGACTCTTTAATGGACTTTACTTTATTTATTGTGTCCCAGATGCTGAGATATTCTGACATGCCTTCATCTTCAAGGCTAGCCAGTTGCTCCCGCTCAAGATATTTGATGACATATGAAATTAGATGACTGCGTGTTTTACTAGTCAAAAGTTCTCCTCCAGGTGCTGAGTGCTGCAGTGTGATGCATACTTCGATCAGCTGTTCAAATGTCAAGTTATACAATGCTCCTTTTATCTCCAGCTGAAGATTTTCCAGTTCCGACTCCATTTTTATATTTTGGAATTTCAGAAACAATAGAATGGGGTCCAACCGCCTTCAGTTGATTGGTGTTGATCTCTAGTGGTCAGTGCACACTTCAGGATACAAACTGTCAACTGCTGGTTGAAGACCTCCACGTTGTTCTCTGCGAACTTGGGTTGTTTTGGGATGCTCAGCAGGAGGGTTCCACAGGAATCTTGGGAATGGTCCTCTCGCCAAACGATCCCAGCGGTGCCTCCAAATGTTGTCCCTTATAAAAAAGGACAATTATAAGAAAAGAGATGACTAGTTGAAACCAGTGCGTCTTTACTTACTCTTGTATTAAATGTAAAGAGCGCACGAGTCCCCCTAGTGGACTCTTTTGACTATTGCGCCAACGCACCATTCTTTCAAAAGCCCCACTACATTCCATGCACACACCAAATCAAGCTAAATTAATGCAGATAATCAAACAATTGGATCTAATATGAACACGGTCAAATGAATATCATACCCTGTAACACAACTTCTTCTTGGTGGGACAGGTGGGAATGTGGGAACAGTTCAGAGTTCAGTTCAGTCATCACACACTTCTTAGCTGCAGGTGGATTTCCCTGAAGTGGCTAAGAGAGCAGCTACCTCTGTCACAGACTGGAAGTAAAAAACGAGGTTAAAAAAAAACAAGTTAATAAGATTATGATTTTTTTTTAAATTATTATTTAGATAATAATAATAAAAGAACAATACCTCTTGAACGGTTGAATCGCTCACTCTTCATCATCATGGCAGGGCTTTAATCTGGTCCAGGGCTTGTTGACAACATCAGTTAGTTTTTTCATAAAGAGC
>JBBPBX010108492.1:0-11151 GCA_038048925.1 Garcialebias charrua
ATGGAGGGGCAAGTAATGGTGATGCTGGTACAGGTGAGTGAGAAGGGGCAGGTGAGTCCAGAAAGGCAGCTGAGGTGGAGCTCCCTGATCTGCTATACTCTTGGGCACGCGCCCAGCCTGAGCAAAGACAAACGCTTGATAAATTACTGTCCAATTCAGAATACAGTTTAATGTGTAATATAATCTTAATTTAATCTTTAATCTAAATAAATGGCATTCTTTACAATAAATAAACTGTACTAACAATAATAAAAATCTTAATAAACACAATAACAGCCAGAACCAGATCAATAAGCAGCAACAGACTGTTTACAATCGAACTACCGATAATCAAGTTTTAAGTTTTTGTCCAAAAAGACCAACTTGTCCACATTTTCTGCCAAAAGTACAGATCTAGTTGCAGTGATTATCTCCAGTGGTGGAGAAAATCATCTCAATAACAACAGTAGCAGCAGTGTGGCTGTATTTGTCATTACTCACAACAAGCTCTTCTTGGACCTGCTCCCACCTGTCCCTGGAAAAGTTCAGAGTTCAGTCATCACAGACTTCTTCGCTGCAGGTGATCTGGCAAATTTCCCTGAAGAGGAAGAAGTCAGCTGCTATCTCTGTCCCAGACTGGAAATAAAACACAAAGAGGTAAAAAAAAAATAAGTTACGGTAATAAGATTAAAATTTTAAATTAAAAAGATTAATTAGATATTCTTCTTTCGGCTTTTCCCTCTTCAGGGGTCACCACAGCGAGTCATCCTCCTCCACCTGTCCTCTGTCCTCACCCCAACTACCTTCATGTCCTCTCTAACTGCATCCATATATCTCCTCTTTGGCCTCCCTCTTTGTCTTTTTCCTGGCAGCTGCATTTCTAACATCCTTCTACCAATATACCCACTGTCCCTCCTCTGGACATGTCCAAACCATCTCAGTCTGGCCTCCCTAACTTTATCTCCCAGATGTTCAACATGTGCAGTACCTCTGATTATCTCTTTACTAATCTTATGCCATGTCACTCCTAAGGAGAACCTCCGCATCTTCATTTCTGCTACTTCCAGTTCTTTCTCCTGTCTTTTTGTCAGTGACACTGTCTCCAGACCATACAACATAGCTGGTCTCACCACTGTCTTGTAAACTTTTCCTTTGACCTTTGCTGGCACCTTTTTGTCACAAATCACTCCTGAAACTTTTCTCCATCCACTCCATCCTGCCTGGACTCTATTTTTCACCTCTTTACCACATTTCCCATTTTCCTGGACAGTGCACCCCAAGTACTTGAAGTCCTGCACCTTTGTGACCTCTGCTCCTTGTAGCCTCCCTCTCATTCACACACATGGACTCTGTCTTACTACGGCTGACTTTCATTCCTCTTCTTTCAAGTGTATACCTCCACCTCCAAGTTCTCTTCCACCTGTTCCCTGTTCTCACCACAGATCACAATGTCATCTGCAAACATCATAGTCCATGGGGATTCCTGCCTGACCTCATCTGTTAGTCGGTCCATCACCAGAGCAAACAAGAAGGGGCTCAGAGCCGATCCTTGATGCACTCCCACCTCCACCTTGAAGCTATCTGTTACTCCTACAGCACATCTCACCACTGTCCTGCTGTCCTCACACATGTCCTGCTGTCCTCACACATGTCCTGCTGTCCTCACACATGCCCTGCTGTCCTCACACATGTCCTGCTGTCCTCACACATGTCCTGCTGTCCTCACACATGTCCTGCTGTCCTCACACATGTCCTGCTGTCCTCACACATGTCCTGCTGTCCTCACACATGTCCTGCTGTCCTCACACATGTCCTGCTGTCCTCACACATGTCCTGCTGTCCTCACACATGTCCTGCTGTCCTCACACATGTCCTGCTGTCCTCACACATGTCCTGCTGTCCTCACACA
Organism: Garcialebias charrua; assembly: GCA_038048925.1. Taxonomy (NCBI): domain Eukaryota; kingdom Metazoa; phylum Chordata; class Actinopteri; order Cyprinodontiformes; family Rivulidae; genus Garcialebias; species Garcialebias charrua. The sequence goes on from JBBPBX010108492.1 coordinate 1,889, forward strand.
TGTCCTGCTGTCCTCACACATGTCCTGCTGTCCTCACACATGTCCTGCTGTCCTCATACATGTCCTGCTGTCCTCACACATGTCCTGCTGTCCTCACACATGTCCTGCTGTCCTCACACATGTCCTGCTGTCCTCACACATGTCCTGCTGTCCTCACACATGTCCTGCTGTCCTCACACATGTCCTGCTGTCCTCACACATGTCCTGCTGTCCTCACACATGTCCTGCTGTCCTCATACATGTCCTGCTGTCCTCACACATGTCCTGCTGTCCTCATACATGTCCTGCTGTCCTCACACATGTCCTGCTGTCCTCACACATGTCCTGCTGTCCTCATACATGTCCTGCTGTCCTCACACATGTCCTGCTGTCCTCACACATGTCCTGCTGTCCTCACACATGTCCTGCTGTCCTCACACATGTCCTGCTGTCCTCATACATGTCCTGCTGTCTTCACACATGTCCTGCTGTCCTCATACATGTCCTGCTGTCCTCACACATGTCCTACTGTCTTCATACATGTCCTGCTGTCCTCATGCATGTTCTGCTGTCCTCATGCATGTCCTGCTGTCTTCATACATGTCCTGCTGTCCTCATACATGTCCTGTACCAGAACATGTCCTACTGTCCTCACACTTGTCCTGCTGTCCTCACACATGTCCTGCTGTCCTCATACATGTCCTGCTGTCTTCACACATGTCCTGCTGTCCTCATACATGTCCTGCTGTCCTCACACATGTCCTACTGTCTTCATACATGTCCTGCTGTCCTCATACATGTCCTGCTGTCCTCATACATGTCCTGCTGTCTTCATACATGTCCTGCTGTCTTCATACATGTCCTGCTGTCTTCATACATGTCCTGCTGTCTTCATACATGTCCTACATGTCCTGCTGTCTTCATACATGTCCTGCTGTCCTCATACATGTCCTGCTGTAAACAAATAAGAAACTTAAAGTGTCAGTTTTATAAAATAAGGCTAGTAACATGCTTTTCTGAACAGCACTCCTTAACTCTCCTCCTGTGGCTTCACAGAAGGAAGTGTATGTTTTTCTTTATGAGATAAATATAAATATAAAGTCTCTTGCAGCGTGAGCTAGGCTGGGTTGTCTGGTTAAACTCTGTGTATTGTGTCAGGTGTTTGTTTCTGATGTGCCTAATCAGGTTTGTTGTGTTAAATGCAGCCTTTTCCTTACCTCCTCTTGAAATACGAACTTTCCATTTGTCATCCACTTTAAAATATTTCCACACGATAGACATCGCTGCCTCCACTTCAAGTTAATGCCGCGTTCCGCTTCTTTTTTACGACAGTCACCGCTTTACGGCAGGCACTGCTTTACAGCAGGCACTGCTGCAAAACCATTGTGCATGTTTTGTTCCGAGACAATTTGACTCTGTAACTCAACAAACAGTTAAAATAATATTCCCGTTTGTGTTTAGAATAAATATACACATATATATCCGATCCCTGATCGGTGGGTAACGCCCGAGTCAAGTCGAGTCTGAAATCACGTGATCGGGACCCGGTTTCCGATCACGTGATCGGATCGGGACATCCCTAGTTATTGGCTGTTTTAACAAAATAAAAGGATTTACTTAGTAGTTCCCAGAGTTGGAAAACTCTGAAGGACACTTACATATTGTTTAGGCCAGTGGCCATATGGAGCTTGTTCGTAAAGTGAATATTATGGCTAATTCACAGACAAAGCAGAGAAGGAAGTTAAAAGTTTACCCTGAACTGTGCCATAATATTAAAGCATCCTGTACTGCAGAATAACCCAGCATGAGAGTGACACTCATGTTAATAACAGATCATCATTAAATGACAAAAATATACTGTTGATCAATTCTGAATTAACACAAATTAAAAGGTAGTCTTTCTGATTGATTTGTGTCTCTTAATTCAAAATAATTGTAACAAAATAGTGTCCACTTGTCTCCTTCAGAGCTCAAGAAAAGTGTAACACTCAGAGTTTCAGAGAGATGTGAAGAGGTTTAAATCCAGTAACGGACATGAGGGTGCTGTATCACTACAGTCCCCCTTTTTGGAAGTCATCGCCTGTCCTTGGAGATGAGTTTCAACATGAAAGGATACCACCGAATGTCTCTGACCTTTATGTAATCCAGCAAGTGGAGAGAAAAAAAATCAAAATTATACTCCCATAATGTTTTTGGAAATTCCATACTGTTCGTAGGTAATCCCATTGCGGTAAGCTTTCAATCCTTTGGAAAACATACATTGCACTAAAACCATAGATATACGGAAGGATCTTTGTTCGGATATTCCCGGAAATGGCCCGCAATGATCCCTAAAAAATCCCAAAATCTGGATACTTATCTTCGGCAGATCCAAAATAAATGTGGCTGTTATTTGTCAAGGGTCTGCCAAAGATAAGTATCCGGATTTGGGGATTTTGGGATCTTTTAAGGATCATTGCGGTCCATTTCCGGGAATATCCAGAAATATAAGTATAAGTATATGTGAAGGATACAGAGATATACGACATCAGATCCTTCCGTATATCTATGGTTTTAGTGCAGTGATAGTCTGTTAACCCTTGGAAAACTGAGTCTGTGATCCCTTGGAAACAAAGTCTTATAATCCACAGCGGTAATTCCATAACGATTGGGGTTATTGATTTCATCAGCGGCAAATGGTTTTTTAATCAGCATGTAGAGGGGATCCCTTGATTGACGCAGAGGAGGCGACCTTTGGATGAAGGTTGAAGACCAACGTTGGAGTTGCAGGTCCCCACATCGAAGGTTGCGGGCTGGATGGCTTCCAGTCGGTGCCACCCCAGTTCTGTGTCATGCGAGTATGTGGTTTTAGGTGGGCTTATGACTGGGATTTTACATTAGGCCCTACCTATGCACCTGGTATGTAAGCTATCATGGATTAGATCAGCTACAATTACCAATTAAGGGGTGGATCAATGCTGTAAAAAAATCAGATATAGGGATCTATACCTATAGAGTTTTTGGAGGGCTTCTGTAATGAAGGCCTCTTCTTTCAAACTATTCCTCCATTCATAACTTAGTTTAAAGTTAAACTAAAAATAGAAAAGAAAATATAGTATGGTCTAAATGTCTGTTGTCCTTTTAGACGAACGACGCAAGATTTGGGTATTCCCTATAAATTTTGAAGTCTATGGCGAGACTCATCAAAATGAATAGATCTAGAATAGAAACGATCGAATCGGTTCTACCTAAATGATTGGGAGATCAGTGTAGATTATAGTACCTTAAGTAGTATTAATCTACAATGACTCTTCAAAGATTGAGATCTTTAACAAAATGAACAGCATGTTGGCATAGTTAAATCCATTTAAGTCTTCAACTAACATTAATCAAAACCTCTTTTGGCTGGGAGTGTTCAGAAAACAATACCAAACTTCAATAACAACAAAAGTAGCAATTAAGCAACTAGAAAACAACGTTTCACTACATAAACCCACTCTGTCGTCAGATTCCAACGTGTCATATACAACAAAAACAGTTCTTAGCTTTATAACCGATGTCAATTAAATCCTACAGATTTAAACGGTTGTTAAGGTTAGTTTTTGTTGTGGGTTTTATACTTAGCGTTTCTAAGTTCTAGTTGGAACGGTTTATTTTCGCAACTACTATAGTTTAAACTGTTTAGTTTATTTACTATCTTGTGCTTGGACGACCTTATTTTCCCATGAAGTCTGTGAGTTTGCGAGATATTTGTCGTTTGTGGGGTTATTGAAATCTTTGTCCTTGACATGGGCATGACCTAACATCACCCCCTGTGGTCATGGGGGACCACGCACACAGGTGAGGACGTCCATCCATGGGCACGAGTTAGGATGCCATTGTTTAGTTTAACCTGTTTGCGCAGTTTATCGGGAACCTTGTACAGGAACCTCATAGGTTTCGGCCAACGAATCTCTGTACGTTTACCCCTTTCTGCGTAATTCAGGTGTGTCACAACTGTCGGCGTAGTCGCAAGTGTGCCTGACTGGTCAGACTGCGACGGGTCACAGTCGTTGTGGTGTGTGTCTTCCCACTTCATGACTGAAGAGGTGCTCTTTGAGTCTGTAAGAACTATGTCATTTCTGAGTAGTTCTAGATTCAAATGCTCTTGAACCAAGGTTTCATTGAAAGCTTGGCTGATAGCCGAATTACCTGTCCCAGAGGACAAACAGACAAACAGCAGCAGCTTGAACTGTATCCTGAACTGAACTGGGAGCCAGTGTAAAGAGGACAGGACAGGAGTGATGTGTTCATATTTTCGTGTGTTGGTCAAAAAGCAGGCGGCAGAGTTCTGTACAAGTTGTAAACGGGAGATGGAAGATTGATTAAAAGTAAAAGTAATACGCCTCGGTGGCTTGGAAGAGCGTCGGCTTTCCGCTCTAAATTTTATCTTGACTCGGGTTCAAATCTCACTCGGTTGAAGTTATTGTACGTTTGTCTTTTATTGGATAAAAAAAGGAGTTTGTGTTATGCCTGTGGTTAACACAAACTCCTTCTTTTTATTTTCTCCAATAAAAGACAAACGTAAAATAACTTCAACCGAGTGAGATTCGAACCCGAGTCAAGATAAAATTTAGAGCGGAAAGCCGATGCTCTTCCACAGGATGCCATATTACTTTTTTTAGGAGTCCACTTTTCCTATAAAAGAATCGCCCTTGTAACATCCTGGCTACACGCAGGAGTTAGAGAATATTAGTTATATTTTAAAATCCTGGCTACGCGCAAGAGTTAGAGAATATTAGTTCACACCCAGGGTCAATTTAGAGTTACCAATCAGCCTAACATGCATGTTTTTGGACTGTGGGAGGAAACCGGAGCACCCGGAGAAACTCACGCATGCACGGATAAGCTGATTTGTAATCAGTTATTAACAAAAATTAAACTCGGAAACACTAATATATATATTCAGCTAACAAATATTTTTTAGCGGCGTCTCCTCTCTTAAAACACACCAAGCGCACACACAAGAACTTCCCACCCACTTCAAGAGAACTTCCCACCCACTTCAAGAGAACGCCCCATCCACTTCAAGAGAACGCCCCACCCACTTCAAGGCGGCTCTCCGCACAATGCGTAATGAGCGGGGACGGGCCAGGCCGGGCTCTGGGCCAACCAGGGACGAGCTGGGCTTTAGAGGGCCGTGCAGAGCGAAAACAGCTACAGAGGCTCTCACTCCCACACCAGAGCTTGAGGCCGTGGACCTGGAGGACAACGGACAAGCTGACTGGGGGGACAGTATGGACATGGCGGCCCCCGTTGGGGACTACACTGCCGAGTTTGACACGAGAAGCCTGTTACAAGCAGACGAGCTCTCACTAACAGCCTCGAGTGAGATTTCAGACGACGAAGCTGAGAACGAGGACGACGGGGAAGAAGAAGACTTCACCCAGAACCCGACGACAGCTTAGCCAGAGACAGATGTCTCCATCCCCACTCTGTTCGACCTATGTCGCAGAGTGGCGGACACGCTGCGGATCAGCTGGCCAGAACCCCCACCTCGCCAACAGGTAACAAGGTTGGCGGGGAATTATTTCTTTGCCAAACAGCAGTCGGCCACGAGGCACAGGATGCCAATTTTTCCAGCTTTCCTGACGGAGCTCACTTGCACCTGGGCTGAACCCAGGGCTCCCATGCTGCTGCCGCTCTCCCAGTTCCTCGACGTCGCCGGAATGGAGGCAGCAGGGATCGCCAACGTCCTGCAGATAGAAGACACACTGGCGGATTACCTGGCCCCCAGGACGTTGGGCGCAAAGCCGACAGTAAGGCCTGCCGCGCCTCGGCCTCCCAGCTCGAAAAATGTTATCGAGCTCAGGGCCTCGAAGTCCGCGCCATGAATGCCTCGGCCATGATGCAGGCTTACTTGGCAGAGAAGCTGCAGGAGCTCCAGGTAACGACAAACAAGCAGGCTGCGACAGACATCCTGGAGGAAGCCCGCAAGGCGACCGACTTCATCCTCCGCATGATGGGGACCGTGGTCATTGCTCAGGGGAGATGCATGGCTGAAGTGGTCATCGCCCAGCGCCACCTGTGGCTGACTTTGACGGACCTGCTGGAGGACCAGCGGTTCCCGTTCCTCCACCACCCGATCGAGCCGACGGGACTCTTTGGGGGAGCTCTGGAGCGTATCCAGAGCAGGTTGGAGCAAAGGCGAAAGCAGGCCGAGGCCCTGCGCGAGGGGATAGCGAGAAAGACTTTTGCACCCCCCAGAGACTCCAGCGGGAGCAGACATGTGCAGCCTCGCCACCGCTCAGCCACATGCCCACCAAAAAGACCAGCTTACGATGGGAAGCAACGGCAGAGACCCGCAGCAGGGCCACCTCAGGCTTGCCAGTCCTGGACCAGGAACAGGTTCGTTCCTCGCCAAGCGGTTCCGTCGAGAACCTCCTCGGCAAACCGGGACAGAAGACAGAAGCTGGCCTGACGAAACAGGACCACTTCTCAGTTTTGAAGGTTCGTCCGCCCATGTGGTACGGGAACCAAGACTTCTAAACCCAGACTTTATATGTAAAAACCTACAAAAAGCTGGTGACATTTCTGTGTGCACAAAACAAGGTGTTTCTGACAAATGTATAAATAAAACAGATTTTTGTTGTTCAAAGCACAAAAATAAAGTACCAAAAGCACGAACTGCCCTGGTTCTTGACTCAAAAAAACAACAACAAAAAACCAGCACCATTTTTGTAAAAAGAGTCACAATGAAGGGAGAGGACAAGCACCCCTCCTCCCTCGTAGAACATAAGGTGTTAGGTCAGAAGACAATAAGCCCCAGCGGGGCGTCTGGGGTCTGTCTGGAGCAGGCAGACTTCATGGCGCCCGCTGGCAGACAGGTCAGCACATCCAGGGCCATGCGGGAAGAGGCAAATGCTCCCCCTTCTGCACCCACGATGCACACACAACCCACAATAAACATGTCTCACAGGCTCAGTGCGCACGCGCAGGCCTGGAGGGCGTGTCACCCAAACTCGTGGGTCATGACGACAGTGTGTCGAGGCCTACGGCTGCAGTTCCACAAGCGGCCGCCCCGTTCAACGGGGTGCTACAGTCAAACATAACACCAGACCGTGCACACATTTTAAATACATATATATGTGTATATATATATATATATATATATATGTGTATATATGTGTATATATATATGTGTGTATATATATATATATATATTAGGGGTGTAACGGTACGCTAAAATCACATTTCGGTTCGGTTCAACTACAAGGAGAGCTCGGTTCGGTTTATTTTCGGGTTTTTTCGGTACAAATTTTTTTTTTTTTTTTTACAAAATAAAGACTTACAAAATGTTTATTTTGAAAATGTGCCAAAAATATGTTTGTATTGTATTGTAGTAATAAATAAAAGTGACCCATTTGGATGATATTTTAAATAAACAGCACTCTACAATAAATAAACTATATGAACAATAATAAAAATCTTAATAAATGCAATAACAGTCAGAACCAGAACAATAAGCAGCAACAGACTGTTTACAGTCTAACTCAGTGGTTCCCAACCCTGGCCCTTGAGGAACACCATCCTGCATGGTTTGGTTGTTTCTCTGCTTCAACACACCTGATGCAGTGGTTTAATTACTTCCTTCAGTTGGGCAGAAGCCTGTTAATCACTCTTTCATTCAAATCAGACGTGTTGGAGCAGAGGAACAACTAAAACATGCAGGATGGGTGTTCCTCAGGGACCAGGGTTGGGAACGACTGGTCTAACTAATCACGTTTTTGTTCAGTAGCAGCAGTGTGGCTGTATTTGTCCTCATTACTGTACTCACAACTTCTTCTTGGTGGGACAGGTGGGACAGTGGTGTAGTCTACATTTTTGTAGTGGGTATACTGCAGTTAGTTTTACGTTCGGCGTTGGACACCACTGATCGCGATGTCCAACGTAAAACTAACTTTACCGCAGTCGGTCCGTATAATGTGCTTAGAAACGAAAGTAAACTGGTTGGTACAATGTAATCAATTTATTTCGATTTTTAAACATATTGAACATTTCCAAATTCCAAAAGATAATGTACATGTATACCAATAGATTGTTACGGAAGTGTTTAACTACCATTTACCATATCAATGACGCATGCCTAATGATATGTTCATTCATTCATTCAACCTTTATTTAAATAGATGAGTCACATTGAGCCTCAAAGACTCATTTACAAGTGAGATCTGTTTGGACAGACAATAAAAGTGGTAAAAAATGAGACAGGGTTTGGATGTGATACAAATGTAATATATCATTGGGAACTTTTTAGTGGGTATACTGAAATTCTCAAGATTTTCTAGTGGGTATACTCCGTATACCCACGTATCACGTAGACTACACCACTGAGGTGGGACAGTGGGAACAGTTCAGAGTTCAGTTCAGTCATCACTTAGCTGCAGGTGGATTTAGCTCTGTCACAGACTGGAAATAAAAAACAAAAGAGATTTAAAAAAACAAGTTAATAAGATTATGATTTTTAAAAAAAAGATTATTTAGATAATAATAAAACAATACCTCTTGAACAATTGAATCTCTCACTCTTCATCATCATGGCAGGGCTTTAATCTGGTCCAGGGCTTGTTGTTGACAACATCAGTTAGTTTTTTCATAAAGAGCTGAACTTTTTGAAGTGTTGACGTGATGAATGTCTCATAGCGACGCTCAGTAACTTTAAACCCTGCGCATATAACAACGTTCAGACAGATTCAGAGATTTAAAAACTCATACAGCTTGTGTTATTGCTCTGGACCGCTGTGATTACCTGATGAAGGAGTTTTAATGCAGCTGCTGTTCACGTTCGGATGAAGTAGTTTTAATACAGCTGCTGTTCACGTTCGGATGAAGTAGTTTTAATACAGCTGCTGTTCACGTTCGGATGACAGTTTCCAGCGCGTTCACGTGACGTGTTGCTGCTGCGTCACTCAAGCAGCTGCTGCAGAGTCTTCATGAAACAAAGTCCACACAAGCTGCGCGTGCGCTCATCTTTTGAAGAAAGCTATAACGTTCAAAAACAGGAGACCGCACGAGATGCTAACGGCTAAATGCTGCGCGTGCCACGCGAAAATAGGTCCGTGCTGAAACGCGCCCAGGAAATTTTGTTCCGCGGTGCATATATTCCCCTGTTAAGAACGTTTAATGAGTGAAAAAATAACCGAAACGGTACGCAGGTGGACCGAACCGAACGTGGTGTACCGAAACGGTTCGGTAAACCCATTACAACCGTTACATGCCTAATATATATATATATATATATATATATATATATATATATATATATA
>JBBPBX010108496.1:0-11150 GCA_038048925.1 Garcialebias charrua
GGAGCTCCGATGACGAAATCCATAATCCCGCCTGTCCTGTCGATATGCGTCCTCACGCTGGCGGTCAACCGTCATTTGTAGCTGATGAACTTTGTCCGCCAGCATTTCGATCGTGTTTGCCATTTTCTTGAAATCATCCCCCGTAGCTGAGTGGACTCCTTGAGGAGCAGGTGAAGGGAGCTGAGTAGACCACCCAGGTGAGACAGCAGGGTAAGCTGGCGTAGAAGAAGACTGCACCGGAGCTGGGGATGTGAACACTCTAGTAGCTTGGTGAGCAGCTTCAATTTGAATAGCCAACTGTAGCGCAGTCTCCAATGTTTTAACCCCCTGTTCATGACATCGCAGTTGGAGGTATGGGTCAAGTCCAGCAATAAAGCGTCTAAATTTTTCTCCCTGTTTAGCATTATCGCCATAAGTTGGAAAAGCTTCCTCGACCAGACGGCAAATTTCTGCAGCGAACACAGGGAGAGCTTCACCAGGGAGGCGGCTGCGTGCATTAATGTAGCTCTGGAAAGTCGACAAATAAGCAGTTTGTCCAAACACGCTTTTCAGCTTTTCCTTCGTGGCTGAATAGTCTGTTTTAACTGCATCGGATAAACTGTCCCAGTAACTAAAAGCAGCTCCCCCCAAGTATGTAGGCAACAGTTTCGCCAAACTGTCTTCAGTAGCATCAGGATCAGCCTCAACAGTCACTTCAAAACGTCTACACCATCTTGAAAAATCCTCTTTTCCATCTCCCACAAACACGTGGCTGTACTGTGGCCTAGTACGACCCGCAGCAGAATGAAAAGGTAATTGTTCCCAAAAGTTACTCTCCATCACTGAGTATTAGACGTTGAGACTAGTAGAAAAAAAATTGGAGGAATTAAAAAAAAAGTCCGTCCTCAGCAGCAGCTAAATGCGCCTATCAGCATGTGCAACATTAGCTATCTGGCTAATAGCATGCTAAGCATGTGCTCACCGCTCCAATCGCTGAAAGCGTCCACAAACCCGCTGCCACCAGTGTAACACCACCGCTTGAGGTGGAGAAGTGTCACAAACACATCCGAAGGTCGTGGGGTGGAGAAAGAGTAACCACGCTGAAAGGGAATAGCTTGGCTGCACGGACTTTATTCAGCTGTTCAATACAACGTCATCCCCTCATGAACGCTGCTCGCGTCTCCCGTTGTTTTCGCCCGCTCAGTGTTGCCAGGTGAGAAATGTAGGATTATCGTACTGGAGCCCCAAAATTATCGTATTTTGAGGGAAATTATCGTACACCCGTCAAAACCAAAATAACAAGTATGCACTATAGTCACTCTGTTGTTGAATTGCGTCTAACAGGCACTCACAGCGTTGTGGCATCAGTACGGGTGGGAACCATAGACAATAATACGTATTAATGTCTGGTGGCAACTAATGAGCCCACCCCCCGCGCTTCTTGTTTTGTTTCATGGCGGTTTTAATTTAATAACTCAACTAAATTCTGTCTATTAAGTTTGTATTTTCAAGGAAATAATAACTTGATATTTAGCTTTACTGATATCACTACTAAAAACATCCCTAATTGTAAATTTAATATTAATTTTATTTATTTATTTTTGTTAATGCATTCTTTCTGTTTCATACCTTGGACATCCCATAAAGACATGTTGAACCGTTTCAGGGAGATTGCTGGTGCACATGTCACAAAAAAGTCCTGTTGCAAGCTTTCCAATTATTTTAAGAGATTTATTAAGGTCTGTGTGTCCTATTCTAATGCGAGTAAGTTCCTGTTTCTTCCTGCTTTCCTTGTATATCCTACCTTTTTTGTTGTGTAAATGTCTTCCTGTATCAGTAATGTCCCAGGTTTCCTGCCATATTTTCTTAATATATTTCTTAATTATCATTTAACATTTAACTTTATATAAATGTTCTCTCATTTTCATCACTTCTTCTTCCAGACCGGTGTCACACGAGACACGGCTCTGCTTTTTCTTATTTTCTAACTCATGGGGCGGGCGCAGCGGGCTATTCAGCCAATCATGGCCGTTGTTCTGAGGCAAACGCACGCACGTCACTCTTTAGGTCACATTTAGAAAAGCACGATTGGCTGGAATTTCAAGATGCATTCAGGGTTCACAAAAAAACTCCGACAGACCGTTGCGGCAGGCTGATGGAAACCGATCACAACTACACATTCAAGGAACGGTCAAATTATCGTATTTTTGGCCTTTTTCGGGATTATTGATCGTACATCGTACAGAGGGTGAAATTATCGTACAAATACGATAATTATCGTACACCTGGCAACACTGCTGCGCACACTATCTGCGCATACACCCAGTGTTGCCAGGTGAGAAATGTAGGATTATCGTACTGGAGCCCCAAAATTATCGTATTTTGAGGGAAATTATCGTACACCCGTCAAAACCAAAATAACAAGTATGCACTATAGTCACTCTGTTGTTGAATTGCGTCTAACAGGCACTCACAGCTTTGTGGCATCAGTACGGGTGGGAACCATAGACAATAATACGTATTAATGTCTGGTGGCAACTAATGAGCCACCCCCCGCGCTTCTTGTTTTGTTTCATGGCGGTTTTAATTTAATAACTCAACTAAATTCTGTCTATTAAGTTTGTATTTTCAAGGAAATAATAACTTGATATTTAGCTTTACTGATATCACTACTAAAAACATCCCTAATTGTAAATTTAATATTAATTTTATTTATTTATTTTTGTTAATGCATTCTTTCTGTTTCATACCTTGGACATCCCATAAAGACATGTTGAACCGTTTCAGGGAGATTGCTGGTGCACATGTCACAAAAAAGTCCTGTTGCAAGCTTTCCAATTATTTTAAGAGATTTATTAAGGTCTGTGTGTCCTATTCTAATGCGAGTAAGTTCCTGTTTCTTCCTGCTTTCCTTGTATATCCTACCTTTTTTGTTGTGTAAATGTCTTCCTGTATCAGTAATGTCCCAGGTTTCCTGCCATATTTTCTTAATATATTTCTTAATTATCATTTAACATTTAACTTTATATAAATGTTCTCTCATTTTCATCACTTCTTCTTCCAGACCGGTGTCACACGAGACACGGCTCTGCTTTTTCTTATTTTCTAACTCATGGGGCGGGCGCAGCGGGCTATTCAGCCAATCATGGCCGTTGTTCTGAGGCAAACGCACGCACGTCACTCTTAGGTCACATTTAGAAAAGCACGATTGGCTGGAATTTCAAGATGCATTCAGGGTTCACAAAAAAACTCCGACAGACAGTTGCGGCAGGCTGATGGAAACCGATCACAACTACACATTCAAGGAACGGTCAAATTATCGTATTTTTGGCCTTTTTCGGGATTATTGATCGTACATCGTACAGAGGGTGAAATTATCGTACAAATACGATAATTATCGTACACCTGGCAACACTGCGCCCGCTTAACCTGAACACACCCATAGACCCACGAAGAAAAACCCACGAAGAAGAAGTCTCTTAAAGACACAGTAACCTAAATACGTAACTGCCCAAATAAATCATCTTACATCAAAATAAATCAAAATAAATCATCTTACATTACTAAAATAAGATGTATTTTTTTCACCTTCTTCTATCCATTTAGCACGTAACCTAATATAGGCAACTTGTGCCTTTTTAGAATACTGTATATTTCATTAATTTGTTTTGCAGTCTTATAAACTCTGATTTATCATCTTCGGTCATTTCAGATTTTTTACATACATAATTTATGTTTTGAACCAATTGAGATTCAAGATCTTTTTGTTGCTTACATTTCAATTTACTAAATGTAATGGAGAATTCACGCACCTTAAATTTAAAATATTCCAATCTTTTACTGAAGCTGCCTATGGTTTGGTCATTTTTGAATAATTTCTTTAATTATACGAGCATATCCTTCATCTAGTAAGTCTGAGTTAAATTTCCAGTAATCTTTTTTGAATGTTTTCCAATTTGCTGGGTTTAATTTAAGTGATATTACACAGTGATCTGTTAACGGAGCAGAAGAGATGGAGACATGGGAAGTGTATACCTCCGGTGTTGTTAACCATAAGTCTATTCTAGATTACTTCCATTTAGTTTAATCCAAGTGAACTGGCGGACACCAGGATTTTGGTCTCTCCATACATCTATGAGATGATTGGAATTAATAAATTCAAATAAGGTTGGGTTCAGCAAGGTTTCCGTAAGAGATCTAGAAGTACAGTACACCTGTCCATCCATTCATCTGGTGACAAGTTATAATCACCGCCTACCACCAGAAGGCACTATAGCTTTACTTTTTGTTTAAGTGATGAGACCATTTTTTTTTTTTTTTATTTTTTTTTTTTTTTATTTTTTTTTTTTTATTGAACATTTTAGAACATACAGAACAAAAGGCACACAAATAACAAATGACAATCTCAAAATTACAATGATATATATAAACATGTACAAATATCTACTAACATACCTCTCTAATGTAAACATTCTTAAATTAACATATCGACCATCATAACCGTAAATTTGGGTAATAGACTTATTTGAAAAATTGCAAATAATACAGTCCAAGTAAAATAAACAATAACAAAACTATTTATCTAACATTCTACATAATTACTTAAAATAATTTGTCAGAGGGCTATATTATCTGAGCGAGGTGATCAAAGAGCTTTTTTGCTTGTGGTTTTTTAGCACAGTTTAAAGAAAGTTTTAACAACTGGAGTTCTTGTTTGAATACAGACCATAATGGTTTAGACTTGCCATATCTGCATTTATGTATATAGAATTTTAATATTATGATAATGTTATTAACAAAGTATTCATCTTTTTTATTCTCAGATACATATCCATATAAGATGTTCTGAACGGAGAAGGAGTCTATGTTCATGGACTTGATGGTCAGGAGATCGTGAAGGGATTTCCATAATGTGTTCACAGAATGACAGAAATAAAATAAATGTTCTGTTGTTTCAGGTTCATTACATATATAACAATTATCACATTCAAATTTAAATCTATTTCTGATAAACTCGTTAGAAGGATAAATGTTATTTAGAGTTTTGAAATGTAATTCTTTATATTTAGGTGGAAGAGGGAAACCCAGATATTGTGTCATAATTTTTATTCTTTCCTTCTTATCATAGAAATCATGAAACTTTCTTCTTACCTGACCAGTATATATTGTTTTTATTAAATGTTGTCTTAAGAAATTGTTATTACATTTATTGTGTGTTAAATTGAGTCCATTGAGATTGATGCTCGGTAAACTAACTGTTGGTTTAGTTTCATAATTATTTTTAATTAACTGAACAAATGGTTTTTATCCAGAGCTATCAAGAGGGGAAATGACTCAACTAGAGCAATGTATTGTGGGAAATTTAAAGAGCCCACTCATTAAACAGCGTGTTTTTATCAAGAGGAAAATGACTCAAAAGGAGCAATTCATTAAACCTTTATTTATACAGGCTAGCCTCGTTGAGCCACGGGGACTCATTTACAAGACGGACCTGCCTAACATGCATGTTTTTGGACTGTGGGAGGAAACCGAAGTAAATTTTCAGAATTTATTTTAACCTTTTTTTTGTTTTGTTTTTTGTTTAAGCATTTAAATATTTTATTTAGGCATGGCGACTGAAAATGGTAACTTTTTTTAGGAACTTTATTTAAGCAATGTTAGTATAAAACAACAGAATCAAGTACATGTATACAACACAATACAACAGCCGTGCAAACAAACAACCAGGGGTGATAATTAGATAAGAACATGCAAAGATGTACATATTCAAATTGTCCTTAGAGACTTTTCATTTGTAGAGTCTGTTATTGATTTGATATACAGTTCCATATATTTAATGAAAAGAGAGAAACAAGGTGTTTTATTAGCAAATTTACATTTATGAATATATAAAATTTAGCAAAGAGGATTAGCAGGTTTATTATAAAGAAATGTTTAGCATCCTTTCTATGGAATCTATAGAAACAAAATAAAACATTTTCCCAGCATAAGGAAAATTTGTTTAAAATATGGTCATTAATAAACCTGCTAAACTTTGACCAAAACCTTTGTGTAAAAGGGCAGAGCCAAAAGAGATGTGTCACAGTTTCTGGATGGCCCTCACAGAAACTGCAATTAGTATTTATGTCTCTTTTAAATTTTACCATATAGTGCTTAGCAGGGTAAATTTTATGGAAAATTTTAAATGACACTTCCTTCACCTTGTTTACAATTAAATATTTATGGGGGATCATCCAAACTGTTTTCCAGTGAATATTTGGGATATAACGGCTCCAGTAAAATGTTATAAATGGACGAGAAACAATAATTTCTTGGAACAACCTGCATATTCTCTTGCTCTTCCCAGTCTCCAGTGAAAAACAGATTTTCCCCACAGATGACTCAGCTGGACAGTGAGTGGAACAGACAGAGTATAATTAGTGTTTTTAAACAACATTAAGGTGCCCAAAGGTATAGCATCAACCACCATGGAGAATTCCTGGAGACTAACTAGAAAATTATATATCGAGCAGAATTCATTGTCATTGATTAATCGTCCTTTCTTATTAACCAGCTGAGCCACTAGTAGGATCCCATTTTGAACCCAAGTTTCAAGATAGAGTGATCTATTTTGAAATAAAATATCTCTGTTGTTCCAGATGAGGTATTTGTGAGGTGAGAAGTTATATTTATATATGAGCGTCCACGGTAAGAGCACCTGCTTATGGACAGATGAGAGTTTTACAGGAAGTTTCTCAACATTGTAATTACAATTTAAAATGAAGTAAAAGCGACAGTGGCATTGGGAAAAAGACAGGAGAAAGAACTGGAAGTGGAAGAATTGAAGATGTTGGGGTTCTTAGGAGTGACAAGGATGGATAAGATCAGGAATGAGGTCATCAGAGGACTGGGATATACATTTAGAGAAGCCAGATTGAGATGGTTTGGGCATGTCCAGAGGAGGGACAGTGGGTATATTGGTAGAAGGATGTTAGAAATGCAGCTGCCAGGAAAATAACCCCAATTGAGTGAGGACAGAGTAAGATGAAGAAGGACAGCTTGTGTTCCCTTAAGAGGGAACAGCCAAAAGAAAAAGAAGATGGTGAAAAATGGTACTGAGCTTTGTTTTAGTCCATGGTGACTCAATGTATAACAAACTGATTTTAGAAAATGAAGAAAATAATTTACGTCATTTGAAGCCTGAAGTGACCTAATGTTAAAAAAGCTTTTACTCTCAGTAAGACGAGATGAAGGTGTCTCTGAAATACGGGATGATTCAGTGTGATCACTTTGCTTTTATTTCAATCTGCATACGTGAAATGGAAAATAAAATTTCCCAGCGATCTATCTCCTTCATTATTCTGTTTTTGAGCCACACAGAATCAGAGCACGAGGTTTCCACTTCACTTTGCTTCCTTTCCCTGACAGCTGACCTCAATTCTCCTCTGACAGTGTCCATGTCTCTTCACACACCACTTCCTCTTGCTTTGATTTGTTTCTCTGGTAATTTACTCTGTGCTCTAGTCGGTAAAATTATTCTCACCCCCATCTACGATGATTCCGTCAGACTATAGACAATTAATCAAAAGCTGCTCAAGCACAGAAGTTTCTCTTTGATAAAACAGCCTTATTAATTACCAAACAGCAATGAGTTACAGGGGCATAAATAATAGACCATTTTATAAATGATCTCTCCAGTCTGCTACATTATTTATTTTTATTTATTTTGAACAGAAAATAAAAAGTAAAAACAAAGAAAGAGAAAGAAAATAGGCATGCCAATTGACATGCAATTTTACACAATTTGTTCGAAACGGAGTAGGTAGAAGATAAAGATCTTGTGATTTCCTGCCTGTCATACACATCAATATACAATCATTTTAGTCTCCCACACCAAATAGCCATTATAATACTCCCACATTCAATTATGATGCTTAAACCTCCCATTCTCATTGCTGAATGTACAATTATTTACACTTTATTAATATCAACATTAGCATTTTTGGTGTTTGAAACACTCATCCTTTTGGCTAGTTTAGATTTTACTTCGTAGTTCTGTGGTTTCCGGTAAAATTTATCATCCATAATGACACCCAGAAATTTGATTTTGTGGACTCGTTCTAAATCAAAACTGTCAATAGTTATTTTGATTACATTGTTTTCATGTTTATTGTGGTTTCCAAACATCCTGAATTTTGTTTTATCTAAATTTAGTGATAATTTGTTGTTTTTGAACCAATGTTTTGTTTTTGTTTTCATTTCTGTTGTGACCACCACAGAGAGTTGTTGGATGTTTTCTCCAGTGCTAGCATCATCTGCAAATCTAATATATTTTAGCAGGTTTGATTCTTTGAATATGTCATTTATACAAATTAAATTATTTGGGGCCCAAAACTGACCCCTGTGGAACCTCACAAGTTATGTGCAATATTTCTGATATGTGATTACCAGTACCAATTTGTACAAACTGTTTCCTTTGTCCAGTGTAGCTTCTAATCCATTTCAATGCAACCCCCCTAATTCCATACCTTTCTAGCCTTTTTAGCAAGATGCCATGATTGACAGCATCAAATGCTTTCTTGAGATCAAGAAATACACCAATTGAACATTTCCTTTTATCCATACTGTCTATGATTTCTTCTGTTAACTGCATCAATGCCATTGATGTTGATCTGTTTCCATTAGAATATGCTCATTTGTTTTATCTTCAATAATAAAAGGTTCATGATAATGTTGTGTGTGTGTGTCTGTTAGCGTGTATGAAACACGGATGAATTGTTCAGAAACATTTAGAAGGTAATTATATTGCATTCACTTTAGGAGTCAACCCAATTCAAGATGGCCTTCAGAGCCAGCTGACCATAAAAACACAAAAGAAAACTATAACTCTGCTATTTTGTACCAACTTGAGTCAAACTTTGGTGTAATAGCAACTGAGGCTCATTCACAACACCAACCCAGAGCCGTGACAGGACTGTGCATACGATATTTTCCACGTTTGACAAAAACGGCTGCATCTCAACCTGTTGGTCTAAAACTCTTGCACAAGCAATATGCATTCTTTTAGGTAATTTTCATCCCCGATGTTAAATCACACACATTTATTCAAGTGACACTTCTGTACCACTTGGAACTGATAACTGTTTTGAAGCAGTTAGACGTGGAGGTCCAAACATCCCTGCAGACGCCATGCTGCCACTGAGAAGAAAACAGCAGCAGGTGTGAGATCTGAAGCAACAGAAGAATTTATCTTCCTTCTTGCTTTCCTCAAAGAACCCCATCATTCACCTTCTGAAAGCTAACGTTATTTTAGTACATCAGAAAAGTTTTGACATTTACACACTGAACAATATCTCAAATATTATCTTTGATTTACCTGGACGTGCTGTGAAAGTGTGGTAAAATGTGTTTTGGACATTTATTTCTGTTATTCTTATGGTTTACGTAAAGAAAACAGTTAAACTGCACACACATTTTGCCCCATGTGTCTGTTTTTATCAATCAATTGGCTCTTACTGTCGCTCCCTGGGTTTACGTGAGAAGTCTTACCCAACCTGACGTGCCGTGCATCGACAACGAGGAGAGGAAAGAAGCAGATTGTTTTATTTAAACTGAATAAACTTTGTGTTTGAAGACTGAATGCTGAGCCTGGATTTATAATCGTCACAGGTAAGATAAGATGTGAGTTTCTCCTTCTTTGGGCGTTCAAAGGCTCCAGCTGATGACACAGTCAGTGAGTTCATATTTAGAAAGTTTTCAATCCTGAAAAAAGAAACTTATTTCTTCCTTTTGGTTTCATCAAATGGACTCCAAAGCAATTTCTTGCTTGTTTTCAGGTCATATTTTTCATTCAGCTGAAAGATTTTACCTTTGTTTGCCTTTATATCTGTAAGCAAACTATCACATAAGCCAGTGGGTGAATTTTTATAAAACTCTCCAGAAATCATTATTGGTGGTTGATCTACAACTGATTAACATTTGGACTGAATCTGATTCAAGATGGCCTCCACCAAGCCCGGATTTTCGCACGGGCTTACCGGGGCTGCAGCCCGGGGCCCCGGCGCTTCGGGGGCCCCGTCCACGAAGGATTATTTTTTGTTTTTGTTTTTGTGAACGGATAGTGTCTGAACTCTGCTACGTGCTGGAGTTCAGTCAGAAATCAGCCTGTTACGTGCTTGAGAGAGCTGTGTCTGGAGAGGAGCAGAGGGAGGAGAGAAGCCCGCTGCAGCTGCATGCAGAGCCGAAGGAGCACTTGTTAAGCGAGGACGTCACTCTCTGGGATCAAAGGGAAGAGACGCTGCAAGCAGGATCACCCGAACCAGAGGCAGCCAGTGTCCAGGAGTTCAGCGTGATTAATCTGCTAGCAAGTAACACCTTTAAAATAAGTTAATGGTGAACAGTTAAATTAACCTAGCTAACTTTAAAGGAACTCTGTAAGTGCTTAAAGGGTAACTTGCTGTGGTAAAGAGGCACAAGTTTAAAAGTTAAGAAATTGTTTGTTTCATACAAGGTGATTGTTACCAAGCTAATTTTAAGTGAATTACAAGTGTTTGACAAATTAAGCGTGAACACAAAAAAAGGGCAGCAAGTTGTATAACTTTGTTTGACATTGAAAAATTTTCTGTTTGTAACAAATGAAAGATTTCTTATTCTGATTTAAGATTTATAATACGCCGCTTAACTTGATCTTTGAAGCGAACATTATTTAAGTTTGTAAATATATTCAAAGGGTGGTATTTAAAAGGGGAATTAAACCCACACCACATTTAGGTTCATTTTGAAAAGAAAAGGAAAAACGGGATTATTCAAGTTCATAAACTTAGCCAGCCTGAACCAAAGCTTGCATCTTCAAACCTAAATCCAAGTGCACAGCCATTTATTATGTCACAAGACACCTCAAATGAACAACCTAGTTATGCCACACAAGAATATGGAATGAAAGTACTAGCTAAGGTTTTAGCAGAGTCCATTAACGTTAGCCGTCTACCAGTTCCAGAACCTGCTGTTTTCAGTGGTGATCCTATCAAGTACAAGGACTGGAAAATTTAATTTCAAATGCTGATTGAAAGAAAGAACCTCCCAGTAAGTGAAAAGATTTACTACCTTCGAAAGTATGTTGGTGAATAACTCATCATACTTTACCGTATAGTAATTTCAATATAAACCAGTTTATATATATATATATATATTAT
>JBBPBX010108497.1:0-11150 GCA_038048925.1 Garcialebias charrua
ATTTTAAAGTTAAGTTATGTCAATAAAACAAAGTTTCACTTGTTCCTGGGTAAAACTGCCATTTCCCATTTACTCATATCACAAAATTGATAAAAATTAATATAAAAAAAACTAGCACTTGTGGTTTCAAAATGGATTTTAAATTGGTATTATTTTAATGTAAGACAAGTTACAACTGAATTTCAAGTTAAGGAACTTTGCCAAAATTGTAGTCTTAAAGTTTTTGTTTTAAAAATGATTTTTTTTTAACAAAGCAAAAAAGATTATATAATGTGAAAATGTTTGTTTGATTTGAACTTTGCAATGTCTAGATCAAGCAAGACATCCAGAGATTGGTCAAATTTACTTAAGTTTGAAATGGTTGAAAATGTTATGTTGCACTTGAAGGGATATGGGGCCAGGGGGTGTATGCTCATTAGGGAGATAATTTATTTGCTGAATGTTGAAAAGAAGCAAATGTACTTTCCATATTTATATAGACATATTTATTGTTGTTTTTTTGAGAAAAATTTGTTTCAGAAATTGGAGAAAAGATCTGCTGTTTTCTCCACTCTGTATTTATTTCTGGTAAAAATTTGATGACTATTTCACATAACGTCATTTCAAAAACAACCAGATTATCCCTTTAAATGTATTTGCGTGTTTCCTTAAATGTTAAGTATTGTTATATATTTAGATTAAATACAAAGTACAGTATATCTATAAGCACTTTGGGAACAGTTTCTGTTTTAAACGTGCTAATAAATCTGATGGCTTGACTCGACTATAACTAATATCATATATCTAGAAATACAGAATACAGATTAGATTAGATTATAGATTTAGTAAATGATTTACATGAACCTAAACTTTTCCTCAACATTTTTAGCTAACAGCTTATGATTTATTTTGTTTCCATCTCTTGACAGCATCGTGTCACTTTCAGTGCAGCAGGTTCCTATGCTGTTGATGGTCTAAAGCCAGACACTCGGTACTCATTTTCTCTAGCGGCCCGATCTGCAAGGGGTTTGGGAGTGTTTACTGAGCCGGTTGAAGCCAGAACTACCCAGTCCAGTGAGTATCACACCATTCATAATCACTCACTTAGCCGTAGAGATTAAAATGTAAAGGTAGTCAACATTTTATAAACGGACTGTCCTTGTATGGGGTGCCTTATGTAAAATTACAAAGTCAAAAATTAACAGCAATATTTTGGTTTATTTAGCATTTACTAAGAAAAAAATAGTTGTTTTTTTTCAAAATCATTTTCACCATGTTATTCATACATTTATAAATGTCATAGGTCCAAATTAAATATTTAATTAACAAGCTAAATGTTTAGTTTACAAACTAAACCAGCAGCAGCAGCAGCTTTATTTATAAAGCGCTTTAACACAGCCACAGCTGAATCAAAGTGCTGAACATCAGTTACAAACAAGATAAAAGTAAGCATAAAAACAGAGCTACAAAAATAACACACAGTGAACTAAAAACTCAATTTAAAAGGCATTAAAATGACAAGTTAAAAAGATAAAACCAATACCAATAAAAATGAAGTAAAATCAAGTCTCAGTTGGGTTGAAGGCCAATGAGTAGAGATGAGTTTTCAGACGGGTTTTAAAAATGGACAGTGAGGGGGCATGTTGAATGTGCAAAGGCAGCGCATTCCATAACTTAGGGGCACTAACAGAGAAGGCCCTGTCTCCTCGAAGCTTCCTCATATTCTTTGGAATGACCAGGAGCAGCTGGTTAGCAGACACGAGTGACCGGGATGGAGTGTAATGGTGTAGAAGCTCTGCCAAATGAGGGGGGGCAAGGCTGTTTAAAACCTTAAAAACAAACAAAAGAATTTTAAAATGATCTAAAAAAGCTAAGTCTGGTCCTCTGGACATTCAAAAAAAAAAACAAAAATAAACTGTAGAAACGTTTTGTCTTTCGTCCGAAAGACTTCCTCCTTCCTTTCGGACGAAAGATGAAACGTTTCTACAGTTTTTTTTCTTTGTTTTGTTTTTTGAATGTCCAGAGGGCCAGACTTAGCTTTTTTAGATTTTTCTACCTGGATCATTGAGCATGCATCAGGGAATTTTAAAATGAACTCTAAAATACACAGGCAGCCAGTGGAGAGAAGCCAGGACAGGTGTGATGTGCTCTCTTTTGCGTGTTCCAGTTAAAAGCTGTGCAGCAGCATTTTGCACCAGCTGCAGACGTGCAAGTGAGGACTGGCTGACTCCAAGATGGAGAGAATTACAGTAATCCAGCCGTGATGAAATGAAGGCATGGATTACTGTTTTGAACTGTTGCTGTGAAAGAATAGGTTTCACCTTTGCCAATTTTTTCAAATGATCAAAACCAGACTTTACTGTGGCCCTTATTTGACTATCGAGTTTAAAATAACTGTCCATCTTAAAACCTAGATTTGTAACTGTAGATTTTACGTACATTGTCAGGGGGTCTAAGTCAACTGCAGGGCTCGAACAAGCTCCACTAGGTCCAAAAACAAGTACCTCAGTCTTTTTTTCATTAAAATGCAGGAAGTTTAGGGCCATCCAAGCTTTAAGATCCTCGAGACATGATAAAAGAGGTTTAATGGACCAGGCATCAACTTGCCTCAAAGGCACATAGATTTGGCAATCATCAGCGTAGCATTGAAAGGAGAGACCATGTTTTCTAAAAAATCAATCCTAGAGGAAGCAGGTACAAAGAAAAAAGCAAAGCCCCTAAAATTGACCCCTGAGGTACACCACATGACAAAGGAGCAGAAAAGGATTCATACCCAGCAATTTTTACAGAAAATGTTCAGTCAGCCAGATAGGACCCCAACCACTCCAGAGCAGTCCCACCGATGCCTACTTGGTGCTGTAGACGTGACAATAAAATGCTGTGGTCCACTGTGTCAAATGCAGCAGTTAAATCCAATAACACAAGGATCACATGATCACCTGAGTCACATGCCAGAAGGATGTGCTTGGGCAGCACGGTGGCACAACTGGTAGAGCTGCTGCCTCTCAGCGAGAAGGTTGCCGGTTCAAATCCCGGTCCGGGCCTTTCTGGGTGGAGTTTGCATGTTCTCCCCGTGCATGCGTGGGTTTCCTCCGGGTACTCCGGTTTCCTCCCACAGACCAAAAAACATGCTTGTTAGGCTGATTGGTGACTCTAAATTGACCCTAGGTGTGAGTGTGAGAGTGGATGGTTGTTTGGTGTGAGTGAGACAGGTCCCTCTTGTAAATGAGTCCCCGTGACTCAACGAGGCTAGCCTGTATAAATAAAGGTTGAATGAATGGGTAACACTTTATAATAACTACACACTATTAACCCTTATTTAAGCATTAACAAACATTTAATTAACAATGAAAACATCATTAATTAAGGATGATTCACACTTAATACACTATTAATTAACATACTTGTTAACGCTTTATACATAAAGAATAATGAGTTCCAAAACCTACGTACTCAATGTTTATTCATGCTTAATAACTCATGAATTAACTATGCTATCTATATTTGTAAATGCACAAATTAATGTGCTTTCACCACATGTATTAAATGCGTACTAATTGTTAAATAATGTTTGAATTCACTATCTATTAATCTTGCAATGCATCATTAATTAAGGCAGTTACTTAAGTGTATTTGTGAACCATTCTAAAGTGAAGACTATTCATGCTTTATTAAGGCTTTGTTAATGTTTCATAAATCCTAAATAGCCACAAGTTATTTTTCCCTTGTGGAAATCTGACAAAATGAATTCACTATCTATTAATCCTGCAATGCATCATTAATTAAGGCAGTTGCTAGTGGTTACTTAAGTGTATTTGTGAACCATTCTAAAGTGAAGACTATTCATGCTTTATTAAGGCTTTGTTAATGTTTCATAAATCCTAAATAGCCACAAGTTATTTTTCCCTTGTGGAAATCAGACAAAAATCAAAGCAGGAGACGTGGAATACCAAAAACAGGTTTGTATTGACATTTTGTAAAAGTCAATAAAACATACAAGAGAAAAGTAGTGCAAAACATTTTTGGCACAAATCAAATGACATCCTTCAAATAACATAATTCGCCGCCCGTCGGGTCCGTGTCTACGGTTGGGCCTCGTTAGCATTTTAGCCCCCGTTAGCTCGGTGTCGTCCCTCCAAAAAGGCTGCCCAGCTGTTTATCCGCGTTTTAACATGTTACATCGGTGTCCATCAAACATCTGAGGCTGCCAGGCACACATGGATGCGAGCTCCCGGCCCCAGCAGGCGTCTCGGACCGCCACCAGTCGGGTCCGTTAGCATTAGCATGTTAGCTCGTGGTCCCTCCACTAAATCTTGCTGTCTGCTGCTTCACGCGTTCCACAACGTCTTTGTCCTTGGTCTATCTGTCCCTACGCAAAACCGCCGTTCAGCTGCAGCGCATGTGTCCGCGCGGAGCAACCTCTGAACCAACAAGGTTTGGCTGTCGAAGCCGGAGCTAACCGAAGCTAAAAACATAGCCACCGGAAACTGTCGGAAACTACCGGAAATTGCGTAATTCGGCTTAAAAATAACAATAAAAAATAATTGTAATAATAATACTTTATTTATATACCCAGTTAAAACAACCACAGCTGCAACAAAGCTGAAATAAAGAACATTTAAACCAAAATTATTTTTTAAAATTATTATTAGAATTTTTAATTTAATTTTTGTCTGATTTCCACAAGGGAAAAATAACTTGTGGCTAAATAATACTTTATTTATAAAGCTTTATTTCAGCTTTGTTGCAGCTGTGGTTGTTTTAACTGGCTTTATAAATAAAGTATTATTTAGCAACAAGTTATTTTTCCCTTGTGGAAATCAGACAAAAATTAAATAAATAAAAAATAATAATAATTTTAAAAAATAATTTAGGTTTAAATGTTATTTATTTCAGCTTTGTTGCAGCTGTGGTTGTTTTAACTGGGTATATAAATAAAGTATTATTATTACAATTATTTTTTATTGTTATTTTTAAGCCGAATTACGCAATTTCCGGTAGTTTCCGACAGTTTCCGGTGGCTATGTTTTTAGCTTCGGTTAGCTCCGGCTTCGACAGCCAAACCTTGTTGGTTCAGAGGTTGCTCCGCGCGGACACATGCGCTGCAGCTGAACGGCGGTTTTGCGTAGGGACAGATAGACCAAGGACAAAGACGTTGTGGAACGCGTGAAGCAGCAGACAGCAAGATTTAGTGGAGGGACCACGAGCTAACATGCTAATGCTAACGGACCCGACTGGTGGCGGTCCGAGACGCCTGCTGGGGCCGGGAGCTCGCATCCATGTGTGCCTGGCAGCCTCAGATGTTTGATGGACACCGATGTAACATGTTAAAACGCGGATAAACAGCTGGGCAGCCTTTTTGGAGGGACGACACCGAGCTAACGGGGGCTAAAATGCTAACGAGGCCCAACCGTAGACACGGACCCGACGGGCGGCGAATTATGTTATTTGAAGGATGTCATTTGATTTGTGCCAAAAATGTTTTGCACTACTTTTCTCTTGTATGTTTTATTGACTTTTACAAAATGTCAATACAAACCTGTTTTTGGTATTCCACGTCTCCTGCTTTGATTTTTGTCTGATTTCCACAAGGGAAAAATAACTTGTGGCTATTTAGGATTTATGAAACATTAACAAAGCCTTAATAAAGCATGAATAGTCTTCACTTTAGAATGGTTCACAAATACACTTAAGTAACCACTAGCAACTGCCTTAATTAATGATGCATTGCAGGATTAATAGATAGTGAATTCATTTTGTCAGATTTCCACAAGGGAAAAATAACTTGTGGCTATTTAGGATTTATGAAACATTAACAAAGCCTTAATAAAGCATGAATAGTCTTCACTTTAGAATGGTTCACAAATACACTTAAGTAACTACTAGCAACTGCCTTAATTAATGATGCATTGCAGGATTAATAGATAGTGAATTCAAACATTATTTAACAATTAGTACACATTTAATACATGTGGTGAAAGCACATTAATTTGTGCATTTACAAATATAGATAGCATAGTTAATTTATGAGTTATTAAGCATGAATAAACATTGAGTACGTAGGTTTTGGAACTCATTATTCTTTATGTATAAAGCGTTAACAAGTGTGTTAATTAATAGTGTATTAAGTGTGAATCATCCTTAATTAATGATGTTTTCATTGTTAATTAAATGTTTGTTAATGCTTAAATAAGGGTTAATAGTGTGTAGTTATTATAAAGTGTTACCAATGAATGAATGTCATTAAAAACTCTCAGCAGAGCTGACTCTGTGCCATGGAGAGTTTTAAATCCAGACTGGAACACATCCATGATGTTATGTTCATCCAGGAAGGATTTTAGCTGAACATAAACAATTTTTTCCAAGATTTTTGACAGGAGGGGAAGCTTAGAGATGGGCCTAAAATTCCCCAACACAGTGGGATCAAGACCTGGTTTTTTTTAACAGGCTGCACAACAGCATGTTTAAAATTAGCAGGGACTACCGGTACTCCAGATAGCAGACTACTATTAAAAAGGTTGAGAACCAAGTGGTTAAAACAAGGGAAAAGCTCTTTAAGAAAGTGTGGTTGAAGAGCATCACAAGGAGAACCAGAAGGCTTAATCTGCGTGACCATGTCCTCTAAAAATGACACAGTCACTGGCTCAAACTGATTGAAGGCAGCAGAGCAGGGGACACACACAGAGGGGTCAGAGTATGTGTGTAAGATAGAAGCCCTTATAGAGGCAACCTTATCGATAAAAAACTGCATAAAATTATTGCACAACAGTGGATGCATCAAAACCAGGTGTCTGTGGAGGGTTAAAAAAAGAGTCAATGGTAATAAAAAGGGCATGTGGATTGTGGCTGTGTGATAAAATCAAGTTATAAAAATAGTCCTTTTTGGTTGCTTTAACTGTGTCCTGATAATTACACCAACAGTCTTTAAAAATTTGAAGGGAAACCTGCAGCTTGTCCTTCCTCCACCTGCGTTCCGCTCTGCGACATTCCTGTCTGACAGCTCGAGCCGTTCTGTTCTGAAGCCAGGGTTCACGTTTAAATTCAGGCTGTTTGGTCTTTAAAGGGGCCACAGTATCCAACACAATAAAACAGAATGAGTGGAGCCAAGAACTAAGAGCTTCAGCATCAGTTGAGGCAGGTGGACAGAGCTGGCAGAAAACCTCAGTGAACTGTCCAGCAGTAGAGGGGTTAATAATCCGACAGCTTTGAGCAGGAGTTTGAGTTTTAACAGGAGTATATGTGAGAACAGTCTGGCATGTTATAGGCATATGATCAGAGATAATAGAATCATGAATTTCCAGATTAGACACAGGTAACCCCAAAGAGAGCACAAGATGTAGAGTGTGACCTTTATCGTGTGTAGGACCAGACAACGAAAGTACCTAATTAAAAGAGTCAATAAGAATTCAAAAATATTTTACCAGAGGTTTGTCTACGCAACAAACGCGGATGTTAAAATCACCAATAAGGAGGGGGGGGTGCAAGATGGCGGAGGAGTAGGACGTGCTTGAGTGGGCTCTCCCACTAATCCTTTTTGTATATGGCTTTTCATTAAGTTTCCGTGCTATTTTGTGCATTGGCCTGTCTGGACTCGACATTTTGAGTGACTTTACACTGGACTTTACCCTGGAAGAGTAGAAGAATGGCAACAAACTTGAGGAAAAACAAAGCTAGCTCGGCAGCTGCCAGGCCCGACACAGCCTCGGAGCAGACTACAGCTAAAGCCGGGAGCTCAGCTCCTCCGTCCCCGTCCCACCGTACGGCGGACGCAGCCTCCTTGAAGTCTGACATCCTTGCCTCTATAAGATCTGATATCTCAGCTGTGATTAAATCAGAAATAAAAGAGGCATTGGCTGAAGAATTTGCATTTATTAAAGGAGAGCTACAAGCGGTGAGAGCGGAGGTGGCTAACGGCACAATGCTACTTCGTGCTGACCTGGACCAAGTTAAACAGAACGTCAAAGAGGTAGAAGACGGCTTATCAACCTGGTCCGATGAGGTAGTTACTCTACGCACCACCGTAATGGGACTGAAAGAAGAAGTGAACGGGCTCCAAAAGAAATGTGACGACATGGAAGGGCAAATGAGAAGATGCAACGTGCGGATTATTGGAGTTCCCGAGACGCCAGAATCGAGCTCCACGACAGCGGTGGCTAACATGCTAATGGAGGTGCTACAGTTGGATAAAGTGCCACTTATTGATCGATCTCATCGCACTGGACGTGGGAACAAGTCAGGCGGTAAGCCACGGGTCATTGTCGCTAAGCTGCACTATTATCAAGAATGTGTGGAAATATTACGTCGGGCCCTGAGCCGCGGCCCTCTTCACTTCAAAGAGGCACCGATCTTCATCACATCAGACTACAGGTAACCCCCGACCTACGACCCCATCGACCTGCGAACCACGGGACCTACGAACATATCATATTTAATAAAAATATGAATTTAAAAAAAAAAAAAATTTTTTTTTTTTTTTTTTTTTTGTGTTTAAATGTTCTTAATTTCATGTGTACATCACTTTGTTGCAGCTCTGGTTGTTTTAAAGGCTTTATAAATAATAATTATGATAAAAAAGATCATTTCTGATCATTTTTGAGCAATTTTTGAGCAATCTTGGGCAACAGGAAGTAGGTCTTCAGTTTACACGGTCACAAATTAATGTAGAACACCGGACGCTATTTTAGGTTCAGTCACTGGGGTCTCCGGTCACAAATTAATGTAGAACACCGGACGCCATCTTAGGTTAGCTGCCGAGAGCCGGACGAAGACTGGTGACCAGGATGGCTTCATATGGATTAATTACTAGCTGGAAACGTCTCTGTGAACTTTGTGGATGTCTCAGGCAGCAGCGGATTTATCGCCGATCGTGCCAGGCCGCCGTGCGAACACCTCCGGCCGGCCTGGCTACACCTCCGGCCTGGCTAGCTCCAGAGCTAACACTGGAGCTAACACGGGAGCCGGCCTTTTGAACACTGGTGACCAGGATCGCATCATATGGATTAATTACTAGCTGGAATAGCTCTGTGGACGTCTCAGGCTGGAGCAGCGGCTGGAGCAGCAGCTGCAGATTGATCGCGCCGCCGCTCCAACACTAGCTCATGGCTTGGCTAGCAGAAGCTAGCCAGCTAGCTAACACAGGTCTGGAGCAGCTGCGGTGGCTTGCCGGCCCCCGCGCTGCTTGGCCCGAAAACAATCAACGCATGGCAACCTATGTCGGCTTTGACCATCTCAAAGTAAGAAAATATATTTTTATTTATTCTGTAAATGTGAATAGCAATGTTTAACATTACAGTACACTACTTTACATGCTTAAATGTGTGCGCGCGCTCCGTTAGCATGATAAATAAAGGTTGAATGAATGAATGAATGAATAATTTTTTTTTTTAAATATAATTTTCACCCCCTACCTACGAACGGATCGAGCTGCGAACGGTTCTTAGGTCCCAAACTCGTTCGTAGGTCGGGGGTTCCCTGTACACAGCAGCTGTGGCCAAGGCCCGGGCGGTGTTTACAGAGGTGAGGAGGCTTCTTCGCGACCGACAAGATGTTCGCTATGGCCTGCTTTTTCCTGCACGGTTCCGCATCACTCATGGAGAGGAGGAGAAGGAGTTCTTGGATGCCAATAAAGCCATGGATTATGTTAAGAAGAAAATCATCTCAGCAACGGACAGTGAGGACCAGCGTTGATAGCAGGTCCAATCTCCACCGATCCATTGTTCCTGTCAGGTTGTATAGAACTTTTCAACATTATATGTCCCGTGCTTTAAAAAAAAAAAAAATCTATTTATTTAGTTAGTCTCAGACTCTATTCCGAGGGGCAACATCCTTCTTTTGGACTGAACTCTGGTTGTTTCTTTTTTCTATTCTTATTTTAGTTTTTCTCTTCTTTGTGTATGAAAGTTTAGCAGAGAGACTTTCCAGATCTTGGTTAGTGATATGCTCGTTCTATTTGCAGCTAGGAGCACAAAATAGCAATTGAACTTTAAAGTAAGGAAACATTTACTTTATTCTACTTTATTTTTTAATTACTGAGGCGGGAGCCCAGGCAGGGAGCTTGGTTCCCCAGTATAAGCACATATGTGTGGATTTTGTTTTTGTTTTTGTTTATTGGGCTCTCCGTGTTCTTTAGGAGAGAGGGGTGGGACTATACCGGATCTATCTATTTTTGGAGTGTTTCTTTATGTCAGATATCTTTCTGTGATGCTTTGTGGGTATCGCACTACAGTCCGATTGATAATACATGAGCAGTCCTAATACTAACAGGTTCGTTAACAGCCACCCAGTTAATTTTGTGAGTTGGAATGTGAAATCTCTTAATGGTCCAGTGAAATATAGAAAAGTTATGACACACTTGAGACAACTTGATGTTAAGGTGGCTTTCTTGCAGGAGACCCATTTGCGTAAAGCAGACAGTGTACATCTTGACAGAAGATGGTCTGGTCAGGTGTTTCAGTCTAACTTCCAATCTAAATCAAGAGGGGTTGCCATATTAGTCAGTAAACAGGTGCAATTTACAGCATCCAGTGTTAAAACAGATGCTGCTGGACGCTTTGTTATTGTGGTGGGAAAACTGTATGCACTTCCAGTCATTTTAGTCTCAGTATATGCTCCAAATTGGGATGATCAAACATTTTTTAATACACTTTTTTCGAATATTCCTGATATTTCCACACATAATCTCATAATTGGGGGAGATGTGAACTGTGTGATGTCATCTCTTGATCGTAGTACAGTGGGAAAGATCTCTATTTCTAAGTCTGCCCAGTCAATTAATTCATTTCTTAATACTTATGGTATGGTTGACGTGTGGCGCTTTCGTAATCCGACTTCGAGACGTTATTCATTTTTCTCCCCTGTCCATAAGAGTTATTCACGAATTGATTATTTTTTCCTTGATAAGCAGATTTTACCTTTAGTGAAAGAATGTGATTATGGAGCTATTGTCATTTCTGATCATAGTCCACTCAAAATGAAACTGAACGTCCCTGTTACACAATTAGTCTATCGCCCTTGACGGCTTAACCCCATACTTTTTTCTGATGAAGACTTTGTCAAGATGCTTGCATCCGAAATAAAGTTTTTTATTGATGTTAATCGGACTCCTGGGATGCCACTTGGCACTGTCTGGGAATCTTTAAAGGCTTATTTAAGGGGCCAAATTATTTCTTACT
>JBBPBX010108498.1:0-11150 GCA_038048925.1 Garcialebias charrua
GGCATGTCCCACCGGGAGGAGACCCAGAGGAAGACCCAGGACACGCTGGAGGGACTATGTTTCTCGGCTGGCCTGGGAACGCCTTGGGATTCCCCCAGAGGAGCTGCTCCAAGTGGCTGGGGAGAGGGAAGTCTGGGCCTCCCTACTTAGGCTGCTACCCCCGCGACCCGACCCCGGATAAGCGGAAGAAAATGGATGGATGGATGGATAATTTATTCATTCATTTAAAACAGACAAAACAAATTCATCAAAAAAGAAAACACTGAATGAAAAGAGTGCAGAAAGAAGAAAAAAATTATTATATCGCTCCCCTATTTAAAAGAATACTGTGTATAAAATAACTTTAAACAATCACGTAAATTAATCACTTTAATATCCACTTTAAAGCTAGGAATAATAATAATAAAAAAAACACGTTTTGTGTTAGCAGAATTTAATTGTAACTTTGAAATTTATCCAACATTAATAAAACTTACCTCAAGTTACCTTTTTGGACATGAATGCATATTTGTGTACACATTGTACTTGAGAGGAGATTATTACAGCTCAATGTTTCCCCTACCATTATATAGGTGGGGCGCCCCGCCTCGTCAACAGAACTGAGGGCCCCGCCTCCCCAACGCTCCAACCACCTGTCGGCACTGACGTAACGCTAAACTAGCAGCTCGCAATGCAGGTGCACTAGCTAAAAACCTAATAGCAGCCTCTTCCCTCACGCTGACACACACACACGAAAACTGTCGGTACAAACAGCGCACGGCTCACGTTTGTCTGCCTCCCCCTCCCCCACCCAATAAAATTTAAAAAAGTCTGTACACGCAGCACGTGGCTGAGATGTTTGTCTCTCTCCTCTGCCCTGCTCCACCCGATAGTGGAACTGGATCGGTATCGGCCGATATCTAGATTTAGGTATTGGGATCGGATCGGAAGTTAAAAAAAAGTGGATCGGTGCATCCCTACTAGACATTATATCAAAGGTGTGTCTCAGTTTAACTTTTCCTTAATAAATGCACTTTAATGGTCAAATCAGCTGCATTTCGCCTGAGCGGTGCAGTGAAATGCAGCTGATTTAGTGTTTGCTCCAGTTCAGGAGCAAGATGAAGGTGTCTTTGTATGGCAAGCCAAGTGTCTCATTAATATCCACTTTTATCTATCAATGAGACACTTGGCTTGCCATATTACTCAAGGGCCGTCTAGTGGCTGAAAAAGATAGTGTTCAACATTTTCCATGTCGAATAAATGAAATACTGTAGTCAGATCTCAGCCATAAATTGGGTTATAAATATGGTAAAAAACATAAATACGTTGCTTTGCTGTATAAGTCGCAGACATGCTAATTTATGCAAAAAACGGTGACTTATACAGCAAAAATTACGGTAGTCTCCTAAATATTTAAAACCGCAGACACATACATGTGGAAAGTGCCATTTAATAACAATAATGTTATTGTCTGTCTCAAACAAATATGCTGTTGTGTAGTTTCACATTTTAATAATTAATCAGTCAAAATGACTTATGGTTTTAATTCATTCAAGACTTTGGAATGAGTTACCTCCGTAGACAGGCCCCCTCCCTCTCGGTTTTCAAATCCCGTTTAAAGACCCACTACTATTCTGTTGCTTTCAACACCAGATGATCTGTGTTTGGTTGTTATATTTATTATCTGCAACGATTTTATGTCTATATTCTGTTTTTTACTTCATTTTGTGTGTTGCCTGTTGTTTGTTTGTTTGTGCAGCACTTAGGTTGGCCTTGTCGCTGTTTTAAGTGCTCTATAAATAAAATGGTATGGTATTTTAGATATTACCAAGAGACCAATGATCAACAATCTAAGCTGTACTTTAATATTCTCCAGAAATAAAATGATCAATTTGAATGTAATTTTCTTATTGAATCTTCATCAGCTGAAATCATGCATGAACTTTGCAGCTGGTCAGTTTACTCAACTATTATTTAAGTTTCTTTTGGCTTCTCCTTTCTTCAGGGGTCACCACGGCGAGCAATCTCAAAAGATTTGCCAATTATTTTACGTTGAATGCCCATCCTGATGCAACCTGGGCACAAACCCAAGATTACAAGTGGTCAGTCAAGCCCTGACCACCAAGCTACCGCAGCCACTTACCCTACTAAAAATTTAGAATGCAGAAATAGTATCTGAAGCTATTTTTAAACATGATCAAACAATATTTTGAGTTTAAGAAAAACTTAATAGTTTCCTGTTTCTGTATGTTTTTCAGGAGCGGCGCGTGAATGCCAAGCAGCTGGAGATGCAGAACAAACTGTGGGTGAAGGATGAAAAGCTGAAGCAGCTCAAAGCCATAGTGACGGAGAACAGCGGTGGAAGCAGTCATCCAGCTGAACCTCCACCGAAACCTGAGAGAGCCTCCAGAGATAAAGATCATAACATACCCCAGACACGGTCTGGCTCCCCTACACCACCTCCTGTAAGTTATCTATGTGAAGCGGCTTGTTCTATCAGTGTGCTCTTCATTACTTTCTTCTACTTTAGCTTAATAAGATAATTCTGCATGGTGCTAATTGTTCAGGGCTCACTACACAGTGTTTGTTACTGGTATTTTTTGTGTATTTCTGCTGATCAGGCACTCCTAACATTTGCTTCACCTTTCCCTGTTTCCTAATTATTTTGCAGGACTTAGGCCAAACTCCTCTCAGACTAAACCGAGCCAATATTAGGGCAGTTCAGGACCGTTTCTCTGCCTCCGCTCCCTCCTCCTCTTCATCCTATCCTTCAGTAGCTTCTTGCATCTCTGATTGGGAGCAGAGGCTCCCTGTAGACCCAGTCAGCCAGTCTAGGTGCCCTGGGTCTCCTCAGTACACAAGCCGAACTCCCGCCCCGTGCCACACCAACAGCGTGGGTCGCAGGAGAGGCCAGCACTGGGCCCCTGACTCTGAGGCCGCCACACCTCCAGTCTATGAGCTAGACAGAGATGCAGGCACAAGGGTTAGTGTTAGTAGATGTTCTTCAAAATGTTTAGTTCTTCGCTTCGAGTCTGTAGTTAGATCTTGTCTTGGTGTAGAACTGCAACCTTAATACTGTCAGATGTGCTTGAATACTTTAAACAGAAACATCAGTCTAGATTAGATTTCTTTCTGTTTCTTCACCTTGTGTACATTAACTTTCAGACGTTTTGTCTCTTCTTTCTAAAAACTGAGTGCTTCTGTGCTGTTCCTGCAGACAGCTGATCACATCATTTTATTTTTTTATTTGATTGATTATGCTTTGCGCCCCAACGGTCGCATTATGTTATGACATGGGCTGTCTGTCCGTCTGGTAACAGTTTTCTTGTCAGCTCATTTCCTCTCCTTTTAAAGAGTTTCATGAAACTTGGTGAAAAGTATCATCATGATGAAAGGTTGTGCATATCGCCTTCTATTTGTATATTTTTCATATATATAGAGGAATTTTTGCCAGCTCATCTCACACACCCTTGATAGAAATTAAATGAAGCTGTGTGAAGTACAGTATTAAGCAGAGCCCGACCGATGTGGAAATTTTGTCTGTTGGCGATATTGAGAGGGGAAGGCAACCAGATCAGATCCATGCTGTATGTAGTCACAGACTAGGTTTACAAGTGGTGCACTGGTTGTAAAAACAGTCTTCCTAACATGCGTTCACATTTTCTATTCTCCACTATTCTTCATAAAGTTATCAAGTGTATTACATAATTATAAATTAAACAAAGAAACATCCT
This sequence comes from Garcialebias charrua, assembly GCA_038048925.1. Classification (NCBI taxonomy): domain Eukaryota; kingdom Metazoa; phylum Chordata; class Actinopteri; order Cyprinodontiformes; family Rivulidae; genus Garcialebias; species Garcialebias charrua. The sequence continues at coordinate 3,714 of JBBPBX010108498.1, forward strand.
TCCATGTTCATTGTTTAAACAGTCACATATGGTGAAGGTCTAATTAGTTTTGACTGCAGCTGCATTGTTTTTATTCTTTGCAGAGAAGTAACTATTTCAGACAATGCATTTCAATGAGGACGACAGAGATAACGTTACGAACAATGATATATTTTACCTCTACGTTAGATTTATTGTTCTGGATAAAGTTTAACAAGGCAATAGTCTTAGCTAACGTTAGCTTGCTAACTTGAGTGGCACGTAGCTAATGACAAGCGGGTTAGAGGATTGAAGATAATTTATTTTTGATTTGTTTTACAGGTCAGTTAAAATAAGCTTACCATGCTCTGTTCAGCAAAAAAACACTACACAGTATTGCTCCCTGCTTCATCTGTGCTGAAAGTGAAACCTAACGGCCAGGACTTGAAGGTATCATAGGCTTCACGTGCCCTCTGCTGGATACATTGTACAGTTACGGCTGGTTCCAGTATTTTACGGGTAAAAATTTGAGGTCCATATATCGGCACATAATTGTCCAATTATCACCGGTACTGACAGGTCCCCAAACGTCTATATTGGCCCAATTTATCGACCCTATCAATATATCAGTCAGCCTCTAGTATTAAGAATAATTTTGAATAACAGCAGTTTATCACGAGGTGCAACCTTTTTAATTACAACTATTGTAAGTAGGTTTAAGGCAAATTAATTTTTCTCATTTCGGGCGTGCATTGCTCTGCCTTGTTGTGCTGTTGTGTGGAAATATTTGTCCATTTAAAAAAAAAAATGCCTTTTTTTTTCTCCATAAAAATACAAACACCTGTCTCATGAAGATATCCTTAGCTGCAACACTTGTTGCTCTTGTGAGGATAGTGCATAAATGAGAAATTTAAATATTTAAAAATAAATTCAACAATGTGGTTTAGAAAGAAAAAAAATAAAAAAAAATAATAATAATGTCTATTCCTGTCATCTGCGTATGTTCCCATACACAGACGAAATTCGTCTCTGCATTTAACCCAACCACCTACCAGGTGGTGCAGTGAGCAGCCCGAAAGCGCCCGGGGAGCTGGAGAAATAGGTGTGCACTCATAGACACCCCAAGCTGGGTAGTGGCCGGGGCGCGAACCCGCGACCTTCGGATCCGTAGTCAAAAGCCCTGCCACTAGACAAAAACCCACCTTACTGTAGTTTATCCTTTGCATGGATTTGATCTGGTTTTTCTGCCACTTCATAATTATGCTTTTCATTCCATGTGTGGACGCATGTTAAAAAGATTTTCTGTACAGTAATAGTTTGCAGCTATATCTGTTATTAGTTTGAACTACTCCTACACATCTGTTTCTTAACTATAAAAAAAAAAAATGAAAAAAGTATCAAGGGAAATCTAACCAAAGCTGTGTTAAACTGACCTTTTACACACACAAGATGAAATATTGGAATAGAAAAAACTGGTTAATCGGCTGCTTCTACAACCAGCTCACTGTTGCCTACATTTATTTATTTACGGTAATTCTGCTGAAATCAGTGTTAAAATTTAAACTCTCAGCTAACAGAATGCTCATCAATATCATTAATAAAAAGTAAATCCAGTTCCTTGAATTTGTAGTTTTCTGTCACCCCATGAGTTCATTCTTAATCGCACTCCAGTTTGATCTTTTCTTTACAAGAATATGTTTGTTTGTGGACTTATGCATGCTGATTCTTGAGTAGTCTCACCCTTTTAGATTCATTTCTATCCAACAATTTGTTCTGCTTTGCATGCAAGCATCACTCACTCTGCTGTTTCCAGTGAAGTTGTTTTGCTGGAAGGCCTGGTGGTGGATGTAATAAAGTGTAGGACCACATTTTGATGATTTTGAATATATTTCCAAACAAAAAGTATCTAGTATTTAATTCCTTCGTACTGTGCCTTCCAGTAAAACACTTTTTTAAATGACATTCTAACACCCCAGCTTCACTCTAAGATCAAACTTCACTACTAACCACAACAAGCCTGAAATGGTTCCACGTGTGAATAACTTCACTATTTGTGTTTCTCACTTTGGGATCACCAGAGGGTTCCTCCGGTTCATCCGACGCACAGGCGCTCATGCTCTGCGGGTGGGGACAAATGGGTAGACCACAAACCCTCCTCTAATTTGGACCTAGGCACTGTAATGCAGCCAATCATACCCAATGCAGTCAAGGTGTCGACCCCCAACGAGAAAGCTCTGTCTAAATGCCAAAAATATGTGCTCAGGCACCAAGAGCTTGCCTCTGACGGGGAAATCGAGACCAAACTGATCAAGGTAAACCATAGTAAATGCCTGCATGACTTGGATGATTTAACTTGATTACACCTGATCAAAATCTGTTTACACACTTGGGTTGTGTTTTAGTTAGTGATGGGACGGACAATAAGTCATATTGAGTGATTTTTTTTTTTTTTTTCCACAGGGAGATGTTTTTAAGACCAGAGGAGGAGGACAAGCTGTGCAGTTTACTGACATTGAGACACTAAGACAAGAGTGCCCGACGGCACCAAGGTACACTTTCTCTAATACGTCTAGTCATTGTGCTCCTATGTACATGAGTGCTACATTAATGTAAACCAATATTAACTTTCTGTGTGGCAGCGTATTGTTGAAATGATAAAAGTGATCAGCAGGTTTGATCATTTTCACATATCAATCATCCATTATATATTTTCGAAATGGGCTTCTTTCACTTTTACGGGACCTGAGTTTAAAGAACCAAATGTTAAGAGAAAACTAGTCTTGCTTTACTTACTCAAAAGGAGTCGCACACGACAGCAGGAGATTTTTAACCAGTGTTTTACTTGCAAGGTCAGATTTTCAGGACAGGTTTTGCAGATGTACAGGAAGTACACACAAAAACCAGTCACGAGAATCTGCCACGAGTCGTGTGTGCAGCTTGTTTTTATACACTTATCAGTTCAGCTGAGCTCACAGACTCTGAGGTGTCCTTGAAGAGACGGCTGCAAGCTGCAGCCTCATCCAGCTCTCTGTTAACCAAACATATCATTCATGGGCAGAGTTAATGTTCTCAGCCATAACAGTTAACAACATCCACAAACTTTGACCAATTTTTTTTTACAGTATGCAAAGTCGAATTAGTAAAAAAATAAAAAATAAAATAATAATAATTTCCTTGAACAGGTTTTGTTTTCAAAGTCTGAAAAGGTTGAGTAATTGTCAGCTGAGCAAGCAAAAAACACGTTTTTTTTGTTTCCTTTGAATTTTATTTAACGCCTGGAGGTGGACTGTAAGAAGAGCTAATCTAATGTCATAAAGTAACTTTGAAAAAGGCTGTCATTGTGTTTTTAATATATTAAATTGTTGAAAATCTACTTTCAAATTAATCAAATTTTTACATTATCACAAAACATTTTAACCCTTGATAATGTGCACACGCATGCAAAAAGAAAACTCTCGGGCTTCAGTGATCCAGATCATTGACTGAATCTAGATCCTCATAAGTTTAACCTTCTTGCTGCCCTTTGCTCAAAATGACACCTAAGGTTTTACTCTTCAGGTAAAAAGAGGATAAAAAAATCCAGCTATGGTTTTCAAGCTAGCATTAAAAATGTCTTAATCTGGGATTAAAAAAGTTATAAAATAATATAAAACTTGAAACAGAAATATAGTGTCACAGGTCTAAATTGTATTTTCTTCTTTTAGGATTTTGTTCAAACTTTTTTTTAATATCTTGAAATTTTCTACTAATTTTTATTTACTTTTAGTAAATTAATGCAAGACAAAATTCTTCTTTGTCCATTAAACTAATCTGAACTTTTTTGTCTTTTTAAGTCGCAAAAGGCGATCAGGGTCTCAGGACGGACCAGCTCAACTCGAGGATGTAGAAAACATGGTATGGTCTTATAAAACAAAACCATTCATAAACTAAACGTTTTTATTATTATTAATTGGTAAATATATATTTTATTATTAATATTTTTTTTATCCTTTAGGCTCTAGCAGGAGGCTCCAGTTCAGCCAATGGGTTTCAAAAGTAAGCAACGGAAAAGCATCTTCACCCTGTGAGTCGTGTTTTAATTTAGGTGTGCGTTATCTTTTTTTTTTTTTTCAGACGCAGAAGGCCCTAAGATGCTGCACAGCTGAATGTTTTCCCCATTCTTCTTCCTGAAAACGGTATAAAACAGTTGCCAAGTTACCAAGCACTTCGCCTATCCTAACACAGTACCCTACATAATTATCCAAAAACTGGCAGAAACTGTCGGAAACTTTGTAAATCTGCTTAAAAATGATGATGATTTATTTATAAAGCCATTTAAAATGACCACAGCTGCAACAAAGTTCTGTACACACGAAATCAAGAACATTTAAACACATTAAAGATATATATATATTTTATTTTATATTTTTATTAATATGATGTGTTCGTAACATCGGATTGCCGTAAGTCGAGGACTACCTGTGTATATAAATAATTATAATAGTAATAATAGTAATAATAATGGTAATAATAGTAATAATAGTTATGATGATGATGATGATTTTTGTGATGGACAAACTGACTAGAAGTCCAACAACAGTCCGTTTGTCCCAATCACACCCCTCCAGTTCAGTCATTTTACCCCCAGCAGAATAAAGGGGTCCCTAGCTGGCACACCTTCCAACACCCCTGTCCCTGGAGCTATGCTGTCAGGGGCAATTATAATTGCCCCTGACAGCATAGCTTGTAGGATTATCCTGGCACACAAACTCCTCCACCATGATAAGGTGACGATTCAAGGAGTGGGGAGGACCGATAACGTCTTTTGGATTAAAAACAACAACAACAAGAAGAATCTGTCTAGAGGACCTGACTCAACCCTTGGATTTTCATTTTATTTATTTTGCACTTAAGTCATGGTGTAGCTTGATTTCTCTGATTTCCTTCTCATTGTCCTGTCTGCTGCAGCTGTTGTAAATGACTATTGTTTTGACACATTGTGTTTTCTCCCAGGTTTTCCTGTGTGAAGGGGAGGGCTGCACAGATAATGAAACCACTGTTCTGCACTACAAGCACATCACCTTGGCTTTCCTCACAGGATTTCTGTTTGTTGCACATTTACCTGAACGTCTGGCACCTGGTAGCTTCGACTTCATAGGTATGACAGATTCAATCAATGGGTATTGTCTAGAGAATTTAATATTTGCCTTATTGACTCAGAGTATTGACCACTTACAGACGTCTCCAGATGATTTACTTAGTCTGGCCTCTAACTTTTATTTTTATTGTACTTTATTAATCCCCGTCGGGAAAAATGATTATCTGCATTTTTCCCATTGCACATTTGAGCACACATGTGAACCAGTGGGATGCCATTTAAGGCGCCTGCGGAGGAGCTGGGGGTTAAGGAACTTGGTCATTGGCCCAGAATGGGAGAAATGAGGGTGGAGGCAGGTGTGGGTGTTTCACATTTTCTACCTACATTTTAGTCTGTCCAGGGAGTTGACCGGCAACCCTCCAATAACAGGCCCACCCTCTTTAACCTCTGCACCACCTCTCTCCAATTTATCTCCCATTTCAACCTGTGCTGTACCTCTGATGATCTCATTCCTGATCTTATCCATCCTTGTCACTCCTAAGGAGAACCTCAGCATCTTCATTTCTGCCACTTCCAGTTCTTTCTCCTGTCTTTTTGTCAATGACACTGTCTCCAGACCATACAACATAACTGCTCTCCCCTGCAAACTTTTCCTTTGACCTTTGCTGACACCTTTGTGTTGCAAATCACTCCTGAAACTTTTCTCCATCCACTCCATCCTGCCTGGACTCTTGTTCACCTCTTTAATCAGAATCAGAATATCTTTATTGACATTGTGTGTGAAGCTGCAGCTGATTTTCAGCGCGACCATCTCATCCCTTATCAGAATGATAATCTTAGATATGAAAAAGGAGAAGAACCATGAGGGTAGAAAGTGGTATTACAAAAAAGATCTTTCACATCTCGTCTATAAGGACACAATATGAGACACTCATTTTCCTAGATGGTGGACCCCAAGTGCTTGAAGTCCTGCACCTTTGTGACCTCTGCACCTGTAGCCTCACTGTTCCACCTCCTCCCTCTCATTCACACATGTACTCTGTCTTACTATGCCTGACTTTCATTCCTCTTCTTTCAAGTGCATACCTCCACCTCTCCAAGTTCTCTTCCACCTGTTCCCTGTTCTCACCACAGATCACAATTTCCTCTTCAAACATCATAGTCCACCGGGATTCCTGCCTGACCTCATCTGTTAGTCAGTCCATCACCAGAGCAAACAAGAAAGGGCTCAGAGCCGATCCTTGATGCAATCCCACCTCCACCTTGAAGCTATCTGTCACTCCTACAGCACATCTCACCACTGTCCTGCTGTCTTCATACATGTCCTGTACCAGTCTAACATACTTTTCTGCCACTCCAGATTTCCTCATGCAATACCACACCTCTTCTCTTGGTACCCTGTCATATGCTTTTTCTAAATCCACAAACACACAATGGAGTTCTTTCTGACCCTCTCTGTACTTCTCTATCAACATCCTCAAAGCAAAGATGGCATCTGTGGTGCTCTTTCTTGGCATGAAACCATACTGCTGCTCACAGATAGTCACCTCTTTTCAAACTCTTGCTTCCACAACTCTCTCCCAGATCTTAAATTAATCATGTGTGATTCAACTTAATTCCCTTGCTTCCACTCTGTGCATCACTCTTGTTCTTAAAAATGGGCATCAGCACACTTCTCCATTTCTCAGGCATTTTCTCACCCTCAAATACACCATTGAATATTTGAGTCTAAAATCTCACCGCCATTTCTCCTAAAAAAATTAATACTGTAAATTCCAAACCTCCACTGGTATGTCATCAGGTCCTACTGCTCTTGATTATTTTCAGAGCTGTCCAAACTTAACCCTAATTTTTCCACTTCCTGGTCCAGTTTCTATAACCTCTACCGTTTTTTCTCTTGTCTTCATTCATTAGCTCCTCAAAGTAATCCTTCCATCTCCCCGTCACACTCCTCACTTGTTAGAACATTATAAAACTAATTCAGTTAAAAGTCTGAAAAGCAGCACAATGTTTCTCTGGGGAGTGGTGGTGCAGGAGACAGTGGGCCTGTGATCGGAAGATCGCCGGTTCAAACCCCGGTACCGATAACATAAAAAAATGTGGGTGGAAAAAGGTGAAACACCCACACCTGCCTCCACCCTCATTTGTCCCACTCTGGGCCCCTGAGCAAGACCCTTAACCCCCACCACCTGCTCCCTAAACAGGGCTCTCTTGAAAGAGTTCTCGTGGCTCTGAGACTAACCTGGGTAAATAAATAAAAAATAAATAAAAAGTTCTATTTTCTTAGAAATTCAAGCTGACAATGCATTTTAAAGATTCAAGCACTAGTTTAAAGGTCCACCGACATGATTTTTTTTACTATTTATAAAATTGCTCCAAATATATATATTTTATCATTTAAA
>JBBPBX010108499.1:0-11150 GCA_038048925.1 Garcialebias charrua
TTTTTCAGCACTGGGAAACAGTCTGTTCAAATCTTTCTGAGCCATGGCTGTGACGTCTGCACCTGTATCAAGTTTAAATGTTAGTGTTGTCTCATTTATCTTTATATCAGCTGTCCATGCCTGATTTTCTGTGGTCACAGCTCCAAGGAAGAAACTTTCCTCCTCTTCCTCCTCTTCATCCTCTTCGATGCTTTGCACCTTTTTGCTGAATCTGCACACACGCTGATAGTGTCCTTTCTTCCCACAGAAATTACATTTTGCATCATTAGCAGGACACTCATATTTAGGGTGAGGGGAGCCTCCACACTTGAAACACTTTGTACTTGATGTGCTTCTGCTGTCGACCTGTGGATGTGTTTTAGCATTTTTATTTTTAAACTTGTTATATTTGGATTTATCAAACTGTTGTCTGCTTTCAACAACTCTATCCACAGAGCTGACACTTGTCTGCATTACTTTGGCTTCACATCTCAGAGTACTTTGTTGCTTTTTAATCTCTTCTGATTGTCTTGCCATGTTTACAGCTTTCTCCAAGTCCAAGTTTTTCTCCATTTGCATACGCTCTGACAGTCTGATGTCTGCTAAGCCCACCACAATTCTGTCTCTTATTAATTCATCATGGAGCGGTCCATAATTGCAGTGCTCAGCTAATGCATGCAGGGCTGTAACAAATGCATCCACTGTTTCATTTGGCTCTTGTTTGCGCATATTAAATCGTGCGCGTTCATAAACAACATTTTTCTTGAGTATGAAGAAGTTCTGGAAACCCTCTTTCACTTTTTCATACTGGCGCTGGTCTGCATCGTTTAGCTTTAATCCTCTCAGGACATCATCCGCTTCATCTCCCATGCAGTATATTAAGGTGTTTACCTGGTTTTCATCAGAACTCAACGACAAGCTACTGGCCTGGCGGAACCTCTCGAAGCGACGGATCCATTTTGTCCATTCATGTGGCTTCGAAAAATCAAAAGGCTCCGGCGGCTGGATGTTGAACGTAGCGCTGGGTGTGTTAGCCGCTATGCTAACTCCTGCCCTCGGCTGCTCGTTTTCTTCATTAGACATCTTTAAAATAGCTGTAGCCCGTCTTTCCTCTTCTTATCCACGCCAGACAGACTCCTCAGCAACTCACCACTTCTGACACCATGTCGTGTTCTTATTTTCAGAACAAATAAGTGGGACTTCGTGTGCTGGCAAACACTCACTTTATTAGTCAAACCAACGTCTCCCTCGTGCTGCATAAACACGTCACATCCTCCAGTGTGTAACGTTCAAGAACACTCGTTTTTAACAGATATTATTCATGAACACCACACTAATAGAATAAATTGTTAAACTACTGGTCTGTTTTTATAATTTATCTGTGTTGATGATGTACATGTCTCTTTTGGCCCTTTAGTTAAATCAGTGGAGTCAATAAGAGTTGTCAGTGCAGCCATGCAGCACAGGCCACACATTTGGTTTGAACTTGAGGTCTGTTGTGATGAAGACTCTCAATAGATGAAGAATAACCACCAGCTGAGGGTAAAGCCTAGAAACAAGAAGGAGAAAAGAGGGTTTCTCACTGACAAGCAAATGGAAGAGGACAAAAACAATAAAAGTGAAATAAAATACCTCAGATTTAATCTCTTCCTGACAAAAACTGTCATTTATTTTATTTTTCTTTAGACGTGTTTGTTTTAGAAAAGCTGACATGTCATTTTTACCCATGATTCTAATCGGCTGCACCTTTACAGCAGATCCAACCAGAAACTGTGTCTGGTGATTCCAGGCCAACAGAATAACGGGAAAAACTCGTCTGCCAACGAAACGACCTTTGACCTGATCTTTTTATATGTCGGTAAAGCAGGGGCGGAGTGGGACAACTTTTCAGCCCGGGAGTTTAATGGCCAAGAGTGGCCCATTTTTTCACATTTTAAAAATATTTGGCAAAAATGTAGCCTATAATATTTTTTTAATTGCAATACAATCAACAACTTTTTTTTGGTTATAATTTTTAGTTACATTTTGTTACAATTCAGCAAATCAGGTGGGAAAAAAACTAAATTAGTTGACTTAAAAAACAGAAAATGATAAGTCAATTCTTTGTTGCTCTTTCCATATCAGACTCAAAGATTACTGAAAAACTCAAAACGTAATTTTGTTGGCTTGAACGTTGGCCAGCTGTCATGAGAAGTTTGCACTAAATACAGTGACAAAAAGATAAACCATAAAACTATTTTACATTCAAAATATTAAATTTGAGGCCAGATAAAATGTCAATGAGACCAGATTTGGCCCATGGGCCTCGAGTTTGACATGTGATCTACAGCATCAGTAAGCGCCTAAGAAGTGCACTAGTTTCTGCCACCATATGTGTTACTTTGTCATTGTCAATGGACATAAGAAGTTCTTTCTCTGTGGACATCAGCATAAATGCCTCCAAATGCTCCTGGTTAAGTGTGCTTCGTAGTCTATTCTTGATGAACTTGAGAGTAGAGAAGCTTTCACGTGCAACCTGAGACAACAAATATTTGTATGCCAGCCCTATATAGGCATCTGTGAAAAGGTTATACTGTGTCAATATAAGGTAAACACAGATAACACAGTTTCTGCAAGAAGAACAAGCCCTGCTTTCAAGTTCAATCTCTGGTTCAACCCTGTTCCATCTCAGTACCATCTTGACAGTGGACTCTTCCAGAGGGGACTTTTTCAGCCTATCCCAAGACTGGACAGCTCTGTGTGTGTAAAGTACTCACTGTGGCTCTCTCATCAAATCTAAGCAGATTTTTGCTTGTTGCTTGAAGTGCTGAGCTCTTGAGTCCTTTAAGCCTCATCTCTGAAAAGTTTTTAGGGTCAAGACAAGCAAAATCAGAGACAAGTTTGGCATTGGTTGCAATATGTATGCATATGCATGAGTTTATTTTTATTTGTCTATTAAATGTGTTGCTTTAACATTTTTCTGTCTCCTGTTTTCACTTCACCTCATGCATTTCTGCCTCATTACGTAAATAAGGACTTGTGTGGAAAATTAAAAAAATAATTACATTTAATTACATAACACAAGTCATCTAAGAGTAAAAGTAAAAACAAAAAAATATATAGGCCTACCGGTATTTTAAGCACAGTAAAATGTAAAATTATGAATTAAAATATATAATTTGTTGGAACTAAGCTGGAAAAAAAACATGATGGTCAATTAATTTTTAAAACATGAGATAAAGTTCCTCTGGACATTCAAGAAACAAAACAAAACAAAGCAAAAAATGTCCAGAAGACCAGACTTAGCTTTTTTAAATTTTTCTACCTGGATTATTGAGCATGCATCAGGGTATGAGATAAAGTTCTCTTTTAATTTAAATTGTCCTTTGACGTTTATTTATTTATTGGTCAATTTATATATTTCTGCTTTTATTTCTAATTAGGCTCAGGCTGTCAGTTTAGGTCCCACTTGACTTTCATGCATGTTTAGTGACATAGTACAACGTTGTGACATTAGCTTAATTTATTATGCTAGTTTTTAATTTATATTACCTGTTGCTTCTTCTGTCTCTTTGAAAAAATGTCTGTAAGCTTTGCACATTTGGCAGCTTCCTCCGCCTTTCTTTTCTTCAACCTGACTTTTTCAGCTCCACGGCCCCTTCCTATCCATTTTTATTGCTAATTAGCAGTTTGGACTCCGCGCTGCTCCATCACCTGATGTTTTGGAAAATACGTGCTTCGCTGCTGGGTTGGACTCAACCAACGGTGAACTTTCAGGGGTGTTTTTTATCAAATGGTAGCTCCCAAGCTGCCAGCCCAGTGCGGCGCAGTCTCTTAAAGGGATCAGCGCTTTAAGAGGCTGCAGGCTGCAGTCTCTTAAAGCGATCAGCGCTCCCTCCCTTTAAGAGGCTGCAGCCTGCAGCCTAAAGTCAGGGACAAGTCGATTTTGAGCAGATTCATTCAACCGTCATCATTTTCCCCGTGCGCCTATCGGCCCATTCATGACGCGGCCCATCGGGAAAACTCCCGAATCTCCCGATGGCCACTCCGCCCTTGCGGTAAAGATTGGCAGGTGCAGTTTCCACACCCTGCTCAGTGCTTTAAGTGTTTTAATTTCCCTGAAAGGACAAAAGAAAAAGGATGAGTTGCTCGTGCTGTCAGCCTGCAGCTGAAGTAAAACCCCTCCCTATAAGGACTAGTGAAACTGCATTTTCTGCTCAAATGCAGCGAGTGGGCTGAATGGTTTTGTAGAAATGTGTTCAAGTAGCTGAAAGCTTAAAGAAGATAAAGGCTAGTTTTAAATGGAGCAATTGCTAGCCAGAAGGTAAAACTAGCTAAATGCTAGTTAAAAATGTAAAAATGACAAAACACTGGCTAAAAGTATCAAAACTCTGTCTTGAATCTGAAACTGAGAAGCTTTTTTAAGCTAAAGGTAGCATTAAAAGACAAAATCAATAAAAGTAGTTTTATAAGAGAACAATGTTTTGTGTTATATTAGAATATTTTTCATCATGTATAGAAATAAGTGCATGGCCAAAAAGGAAAGAAAATATGCAGAATTAAATTAAACTAAATTCTGTTTATTTATATAGCACCAAAGATCTTCCTCCCATTCTGCTTTTGGAAACTAGGAACCACAAGTAAACCTGCAGTCTGAGAGTGAAGTGCTCTGTTGGGAAAATATGGACAGTAAGATCTAGCATATGATGGAGCTAGGTTGTTGAGGGCTTTGTAGGTTAAAAGTAAGATTTTTAATTCAGTTCTGGACTTGACAGGGAGCCATTGGAGATAAACTAAAACTGGAGAGATGTGATCTCTACTAACTCCAGTTAAGACTCTGGCAGCAGCGTTTTGCATTAACAGAATACTTTTTAAAGAAGTATTCAGTTTATAGTAGGTCGTGCTGAAAAATGAAATCTTCATAAAGCTTATGAGCAGATGGAAGCAAGAAGTGCTCCAAAATCTCCTGATAGCTAGCTGCATTGACCCTGCCCTTGATAAAACACAGTGGACCAACACCAGCAGCTGACATGGCACCCCAGACCATCACTGACTGTGGGTACTTGACACTGGACTTCTGGACTTCTGGCATTTCCTTCTCCCCAGTCTTCCTCCAGACTCTGGCACCTTGATTTCCGAATGACATGTAAAATTTGCTTTCATCCGAAAAAAGTACTTTGGACCACTGAGCAACAGTCCAGTGCTGCTTCTCTGTAGCCCAGGTCAGGTGCTTCTGCCACTGTTTCTAGTTCAAAAGTGGCTTGACCTGGGGAATGTGGCTCCTGTAGCCCATTTCCTGCACACGCCCTTCTCCGCAATCTTCCTCAGGGTCTGGTCACCTTTTCTCGTTGTGCAGTGTTTTCTGCCACTCTTCCCTTCCCACTGAGGTGCCTTGATACAGCACTCTGGGAACAGCCTATTCGTTCATAAATTTCTGTGTCTTACCCTCTTGCTTGAGGGTGTCAATGGCCTTCTGGACAGCAGTCAGGTCGGCAGTCTTACCCATGATTTCGGTTTTGAGTAATGAACCAGGCTGGGAGTTTTTAAAAGCCTCAGGAATCTTTTGCAGGTGTTGAGTTAATTTGTTGATTCAGATGATTAGGTTAATAGCTCGTTTAGAGAACCTTTTGATATGCTAATTTTTTGAGATAGGAATTTGGGGTTTTCATGAGCTGTATGCCAAAATCAGTATTAAAACGATAACAGATCTGAAATATTTCAGCGGGTGTGCAATTAATCTAAAATATGAATTTTATCTTTACATTATGGAAAATGACCTTTATCACTGTATGCTAATTTTTTTAGGACCTGTATACAACTAGACAAATCTTCCTGGGCATTTAGTTTTTAAGCAAGCTGGGGTGTCTGATTTGATGCAAATTGAATGATAAACCTTTAAAAATCTTCAGATATTTGAGACAGCACAAGATCAAGAATCTCATTGAAATTTAAGATGTCTGTTCAAGACAAGGTCTCAGAAGCTGATGGGAGTGTGTGTGGATTTAATGGCTTTCCTCCAAATTAATTTGCCAAGATTACAAATTAGTGAGTCATTTTGTAGACACGAGATGACAGCCGTGACAGGTAAATGATGCAGTCTTCTAATTCAGTAATCTGGGATTGAACCCTGCTTGTACAGTACCTTGAAATTCAAGCAATGCATTTTTCTCCATTGAATATTCTCCCAATTGTATTAATCTGGAAATCCAATCCAGAAAGCTTTGTACCAGTAGTTTATTTTACTCAATCAAATCTTGGGTAGAGCAAGTGTAAGGCAACAGTTTGATTTAGACCACCATTTTTCATGAAAACATCAACCTGTGGTGGGCGAGCAGTTGACAGCTTCGCCATAATTTTTGCATTTCAGAATTTGAAAATGTTTACGTTTGTTTAAATTTGTTCATTTTATTTTTATTTATTTTTTACAAAAGAAACAATACAAGACAATCCCATAAATGATAATGTACAAAATATTTATACAAAAAAATGAAAGGTAGCAGAAATATTATATCTGCCCCTTTTTTCGAACAATCAGATTAAACAATATTTTCCACCAACAGTACAAAATGACTAACTTTCAAATTTTCCAACTAATACAATACACATTACGCTTTCATTTTAATAAATTCATTTTGATCATTTTCTTAAATGTAAACATTGACTTGGCATTTTTAACTACCGTATTTTCCGGATTATAGGTCACACCGGAATATAGGTCGCAGTGTCCAGTTATTGCCAAAAAATTGGAAAAAATCCATAAAAAGGTCGCACCGGAATATAGGTCGCACCTACGTCACCGCCGACGTAACGCGTCATCCACCGCTGACGCGCCGCGTCACTGCTGAGTCAACCAGGAAATGTGGACCGAGCTTTTAGCTCTGCTGCTAATGTCTGCCACAGGAGCGCACAGCAAGGCTTTTAAGAAGATTAACACTTAAAAACAATTATTTGTTCGATAAAAATTATAGCAAATAGGTGTCTGAGCTGAACTTTTCTTTAATAAATGAACGTAATTGTGAAATGAGCTGGATTTAAAAATTAGTTTCGCCAGCTACCGGTTCTGTCTGATGAAAACAAAACGAGCACGCGCAGCGCCGGAAATGCAGCGAACAGACCTGCATGAATTGGTACGGTGTTTGTATTTTAGCAGGCTAAACAGCTCAAATATATATTTGTTAGCTGACTTTTTTAAAGACTGAACGTAATTGTGAAATGAGCTGGATTTAAAAATTTGTTTCGCTAGCTACCGGTTCTGTCTGATGAAAACAAAACGAGCACGCGCAGCGCCGGAAATGCAGAGAACAGACCTGCATGAATTGTTACGGTGTTTGTATTTTAGCAGGCTAAACAGCTCAAATATATATTTGTTAGCTGACTTTTTTAAGACTGTGTCTCAGTTTAATTTTTGTTAATACCGGTAAATGATTACCGGTACAGTACAGTATAAACAATCAGCTTATTTCAGAATGTAAATACCACCAACATCATTAAAATTACACTACAGAAACGCCTAAAAAAATATTTGTTGGCTGCCTTTTTTATAAGACTGTGTCTCAGTTTAATTTTTGTTTATAAATGATTACAAATCAGCTTATTTCAGAATGTAAATACCACAAACATCATTAAAATTAAACCACAGACTCCTAAAAAAATATTTGTTGGCTGCCTTTTTTATAAGACTGTGTCTCAGTTTAATTTTTGTTTATAAATGATTACAAATCAGCTTATTTCAGAATGTAAATACCACAAACATCATTAAAATTAAACCACAGACTCCTAAAAAAATATTTGTTGGCTGCCTTTTTTGTAAGACTGTGTCTCAGTTTAATTTTTGTTTATAAATGATTACAAATCAGATTATTTCGAATGTAAATACCACAAACATCATTAAAATTAAACCACAGACTCCTAAAAAAATATTTGTTGGCTGCCTTTTTTGTAAGACTGTGTCTCAGTTTAATTTTTGTTAATAAATGATTACGGTACAAATCAGTTGCAGCTGAAGATGATCTGCTCAGAGTTGCAGTTGCTGTGGAAACCAGTGCAGGAGAGCTGGGAGATGCAGTTGCTATGGAAACCAGTGCAGGAGAGCTGGGAGATGCAGTTGCTATGGAAACCAGTGCAGGTGAGCTGGAAGAAGGAGCATCTGGAGGTGCAGCTGAAAGATGCTTCATCTGGAGGTGCAACTGAAAGATGCTTCATCTGGAGGTGCAGCTGAAAGATGCTTCATCTGGAGGTGCAGCTGAAAGATGCTTCATCTGGAGGTGCAACTGAAAGATGCTTCATCTGGAGGTGCAACTGAAAGATGCTTCATCTGGAGGTGCAACTGAAAGATGCTGCATCTGGAGGTGCAGCTGAGTGAAATGCATTTTGACATTTACCGGTACACCCACAAACTTTAAATAAAGCAGCTTTGAAATTACCGGTACTACGGTACCTGTACACCTGCACATAAAGATGACTGAAACAGATACCCGGTATGTTTTTGTGGTGTTTATTTACAAATTATTTACAGTACGATACCAACTCATTCAAAGCCCAAAAACTCCTCATCCTCTGTGTCGCTTTGGAAAAGCTCTGCCAGTGTTGGATCCAGCCTGCCAGTGGTGAGAGGTTCCTCCTCCTCCTCCTCCTCTTCACTGCTGTCCTCTGCCTCAGCACCAGCAGGCTGGATTCCCGCCTTTCTAAACCCAGACTTGATGGTGCGGGTGGTCACAGAAGCCCAGGCCTTGTCCACCCACTCCACTGCCTGAGCAAAGGTGGCGTGCCGCATCCTCCCTGTTGCTGTAAAGGAGTGCTCACCACTCACCATCCACTCCTCCCACAACTTCCTCAGGGAGGCCTTGAAACTCCTGTTCACCGAGATGTCGAGTGGTTGCAAGAGTTTCGTCAGCCCCCCTGGGATGATTGTGGGCACAGTGTTTAGGGTCTTCACCTTGGCCTTCATGGCGTCCGTGATGTGGGCACGCATGCTGTCCATGACGAGGAGAGCCTTCTTGGTCCTGAAGAACCCGTCAGGACGATGGACGAAGCACTTGGTCAGCCAGTGGAGCATCATCGCTTCGTCCATCCATCCCTTCGGGTTCACAGCCACCACCACCCTGGAGCTGAAGTCCTCCTTAGGAATGGTCTTCCTCTTAAAGATGACCATGGGGGGAAGTTTGCTGCCGTCAGCACCACAGGCCAGAACCACTGTGAAGTGGGACTTCTCATGGCCTGTGGTGAGGATGTTGATGCTTTTCTCCCCTTTCTGGGAGACACTGCGTCCAAGCGGAATGTCAAACGTAAGCGGTACTTCGTCCATATTAACAATATGGCCGCCAGTGATCTGATGAGTCTGGACCTGGCGTGAGAAAGACAAAAGGCAGATATTAGTGTTGGGCTAAAAGAATCGAACATGCACTCACAGACCTGCTGTGAGCGCACCAAGTGACCTGCAACATAAAATGTTTCTTTGTTTGTCAACATCACATCACATGTCCACATCACATGTCCACATCACATGTCCACATCACATGTCCACATTTTTATTAAACCAGTGCTCCACAGTCACTGGTTGACTTTAAACAAGGCTTAAAGACCTTTATTTTTAAGCGAGCGTACCATACTCTGCCTACCGATACACATGATTTTAACTCAGATCTTAGTTGATGTTATCATTGTTTTTATTGATTTTATTATGGTTTTTGGTTGTTTTATCACTGATCTTACCGGTACTTGATTTTATCACTTGTTTTTGACCTTTACCGGTAATTTTAGCTGCACTTTGTAGCACTTTGAGATTTTTGTTAATAAAACGTGCGTTATAAAAAAAAATTCATTATTATTACCTATTATTATTAAATTAATATATTAAAATTTAGCAAGAAGTGCGTTAAAGGTTCAGTCTGCTTAGAAAAAATTTCAACAGGCAAAGCATCAGTCTGTCAGGAGATGGTGACAGAGTGAAGGAATATGTTTATAAAAAATGTTACATACTGCATCTTTAAACACACACAAAAAAGTAAACAAAGAATTAAGCACGCACCCACTCAACACAAACTCGCTATGAGCGCGTGATTTTATATTAAATTAATATATTAAAATTTAGCAAGAAGCATGTTACTGGTAGTTTAGCTAGCGGTACCATGCGACACACGAAGGCAGCCATCTTCGTACGGTACATTACTAAACAAAGAAACGCGCGCGCACTGACAACAAACTCGCTGTGATCGCGCGATTTTATATTAAATTAATCTATTAAAATTTAGCAAGATACAGGTACCGTACATTTAACACACACAAAAAAAAAACATGTTAGCTTAGCTTAGCTAGCGGTACAGGTACCATGCGACACACGAAGGAGACATCTTCGTACATTAAACAAAGAAACGCGCGCACTGACAATAAACTCGCTGTGATCGCGCGATTTTTTATTAAATTAATCTATTAAAATTTAGCAAGATACAGGTACGTGTAACACACAAAACATGTTAGCTTACCTGTCGGCTCACGAAGGCACGGAAGGTGTCCAGCTTGTCCTGGTAGTCAGCTGGCAGCTTCTGTGACATGGTGGTCCGGGCCCTGATGGAGAGGTCGTTGCGCTTCATGAACCTGAAGCACCAGCTCGGACCACCTTGGAACTCCGCGATGCCCAGGTCCTTAGAGACAGAGATGGCATGGAGGCGCAGCTGGACGGTGGAGACCCCTCTCCCACACGCGCGCTCCGAGAGAACCCAAGCCCTCACTCGGTCCTCAAGTTCTGGCCACCTGGCTCGCCTGCCCCTGTTCGCCCGCTTGGTCCTCTTCATGGCCTGGATCACCGCCTCGGACTTCCTCCAGCCCCGGATCACCTTCTCACTGACCCCGTACTGGCGGTCAGCGGCTCGGTTCCCGTGAACCAGGCGAATTTCACAGAAGTCTGTGGGAGTCAGTCTCCCCACCATCACAGACATTTACACCTCCAGATGCAGAAAAAGAGCCACCTGCATCATGAAAGACCTCACTCACCCAGCACACTCACTCTTTGCACCACTCCCCTCGGGACGGAGGTTGAGGAGCATCAAATGTAGAACCACTAGACTGAGAAACAGCTTCTACCCTGAGGCTGTCAGACTCATGAATAAATAAATAATAAGAATAAACACTGCAAAATGTCACATCATACTGATACTGTACTGATCTGTTTCTTGTTGCTGCGTTCATCTGTGACC
>JBBPBX010108500.1:0-11150 GCA_038048925.1 Garcialebias charrua
GCCTCGTCGCCTGCGGTCACGTTGTGGTGGGCCTCGTCGCCTGCGGTCACGTTGTGGTGGGCCTCGTCGCCTGCAGTCACGTTGTGGTGGGCCTCGTCGCCTGCGGTCACGTTGTGGTGGGCCTCGTCGCCTGCGGTCACGTTGTGGTGGGCCTCGTCGCCTGCGGTCACGTTGTGGTGGGCCTCGTCGCCTGCGGTCACGTTGTGGTGGGCCTCGTCGCCTGCGGTCACGTTGTGGTGGGCCTCGTCGCCTGCGGTCACGTTGTGGTGGGCCTCGTCGCCTGCGGTCACGTTGTGGTGGGCCTCGTCGCCTGCGGTCACGTTGTGGTGGGCCTCGTCGCCTGCGGTCACGTTGTGGTGGGCCTCGTCGCCTGCAGTCACGTTGTGGTGGGCCTCGTCGCCTGCGGTCACGTTGTGGTGGGCCTCGTCGCCTGCGGTCACGTTGTGGTGGGCCTCGTCGCCTGCAGTCACGTTGTGGTGGGCCTCGTCGCCTGCAGTCACGTTGTGGTGGGCCTCGTCGCCTGCAGTCACGTTGGGGTGGGCCTCGTCGCCTGCAGTCACGTTGGGGTGGGCCTCGTCGCCTGCAGTCACGTTGGGGTGGGCCTCGTCGCCTGCAGTCACGTTGGGGTGGGCCTCGTCGCCTGCAGTCACGTTGGGGTGGGCCTCGTCGCCTGCAGTCACGTTGGGGTGGGCCTCGTCGCCTGCAGTCACGTTGGGGTGGGCCTCGTCGCCTGCAGTCACGTTGGGGTGGGCCTCGTCGCCTGCAGTCACGTTGGGGTGGGCCTCGTCGCCTGCAGTCACGTTGGGGTGGGCCTCGTCGCCTGCAGTCACGTTGGGGTGGGCCTCGTCGCCTGCAGTCACGTTGGGGTGGGCCTCGTCGCCTGCAGTCACGTTGGGGTGGGCCTCGTCGCCTGCAGTCACGTTGGGGTGGGCCTCGTCGCCTGCAGTCACGTTGGGGTGGGCCTCGTCGCCTGCAGTCACGTTGGGGTGGGCCTCGTCGCCTGCAGTCACGTTGGGGTGGGCCTCGTCGCCTGCAGTCACGTTGGGGTGGGCCTCGTCGCCTGCAGTCACGTTGGGGTGGGCCTCGTCGCCTGCAGTCACGTTGGGGTGGGCCTCGTCGCCTGCAGTCACGTTGGGGTGGGCCTCGTCGCCTGCAGTCACGTTGGGGTGGGCCTCGTCGCCTGCAGTCACGTTGGGGTGGGCCTCGTCGCCTGCAGTCACGTTGGGGTGGGCCTCGTCGCCTGCAGTCACGTTGGGGTGGGCCTCGTCGCCTGCAGTCACGTTGGGGTGGGCCTCGTCGCCTGCAGTCACGTTGGGGTGGGCCTCGTCGCCTGCAGTCACGTTGGGGTGGGCCTCGTCGCCTGCAGTCACGTTGGGGTGGGCCTCGTCGCCTGCAGTCACGTTGGGGTGGGCCTCGTCGCCTGCAGTCACGTTGGGGTGGGCCTCGTCGCCTGCAGTCACGTTGGGGTGGGCCTCGTCGCCTGCAGTCACGTTGGGGTGGGCCTCGTCGCCTGCAGTCACGTTGGGGTGGGCCTCGTCGCCTGCAGTCACGTTGGGGTGGGCCTCGTCGCCTGCAGTCACGTTGGGGTGGGCCTCGTCGCCTGCAGTCACGTTGGGGTGGGCCTCGTCGCCTGCAGTCACGTTGGGGTGGGCCTCGTCGCCTGCAGTCACGTTGGGGTGGGCCTCGTCGCCTGCAGTCACGTTGGGGTGGGCCTCGTCGCCTGCAGTCACGTTGGGGTGGGCCTCGTCGCCTGCAGTCACGTTGGGGTGGGCCTCGTCGCCTGCAGTCACGTTGGGGTGGGCCTCGTCGCCTGCAGTCACGTTGGGGTGGGCCTCGTCGCCTGCAGTCACGTTGGGGTGGGCCTCGTCGCCTGCAGTCACGTTGGGGTGGGCCTCGTCGCCTGCAGTCACGTTGGGGTGGGCCTCGTCGCCTGCAGTCACGTTGGGGTGGGCCTCGTCGCCTGCAGTCACGTTGGGGTGGGCCTCGTCGCCTGCAGTCACGTTGGGGTGGGCCTCGTCGCCTGCAGTCACGTTGGGGTGGGCCTCGTCGCCTGCAGTCACGTTGGGGTGGGCCTCGTCGCCTGCAGTCACGTTGGGGTGGGCCTCGTCGCCTGCAGTCACGTTGGGGTGGGCCTCGTCGCCTGCAGTCACGTTGGGGTGGGCCTCGTCGCCTGCAGTCACGTTGGGGTGGGCCTCGTCGCCTGCAGTCACGTTGGGGTGGGCCTCGTCGCCTGCAGTCACGTTGGGGTGGGCCTCGTCGCCTGCAGTCACGTTGGGGTGGGCCTCGTCGCCTGCAGTCACGTTGGGGTGGGCCTCGTCGCCTGCAGTCACGTTGGGGTGGGCCTCGTCGCCTGCAGTCACGTTGGGGTGGGCCTCGTCGCCTGCAGTCACGTTGGGGTGGGCCTCGTCGCCTGCAGTCACGTTGGGGTGGGCCTCGTCGCCTGCAGTCACGTTGGGGTGGGCCTCGTCGCCTGCAGTCACGTTGGGGTGGGCCTCGTCGCCTGCAGTCACGTTGGGGTGGGCCTCGTCGCCTGCAGTCACGTTGGGGTGGGCCTCGTCGCCTGCAGTCACGTTGGGGTGGGCCTCGTCGCCTGCAGTCACGTTGGGGTGGGCCTCGTCGCCTGCAGTCACGTTGGGGTGGGCCTCGTCGCCTGCAGTCACGTTGGGGTGGGCCTCGTCGCCTGCAGTCACGTTGGGGTGGGCCTCGTCGCCTGCAGTCACGTTGGGGTGGGCCTCGTCGCCTGCAGTCACGTTGGGGTGGGCCTCGTCGCCTGCAGTCACGTTGGGGTGGGCCTCGTCGCCTGCAGTCACGTTGGGGTGGGCCTCGTCGCCTGCAGTCACGTTGGGGTGGGCCTCGTCGCCTGCAGTCACGTTGGGGTGGGCCTCGTCGCCTGCAGTCACGTTGGGGTGGGCCTCGTCGCCTGCAGTCACGTTGGGGTGGGCCTCGTCGCCTGCAGTCACGTTGGGGTGGGCCTCGTCGCCTGCAGTCACGTTGGGGTGGGCCTCGTCGCCTGCAGTCACGTTGGGGTGGGCCTCGTCGCCTGCAGTCACGTTGGGGTGGGCCTCGTCGCCTGCAGTCACGTTGGGGTGGGCCTCGTCGCCTGCAGTCACGTTGGGGTGGGCCTCGTCGCCTGCAGTCACGTTGGGGTGGGCCTCGTCGCCTGCAGTCACGTTGGGGTGGGCCTCGTCGCCTGCAGTCACGTTGGGGTGGGCCTCGTCGCCTGCAGTCACGTTGGGGTGGGCCTCGTCGCCTGCAGTCACGTTGGGGTGGGCCTCGTCGCCTGCAGTCACGTTGGGGTGGGCCTCGTCGCCTGCAGTCACGTTGGGGTGGGCCTCGTCGCCTGCAGTCACGTTGGGGTGGGCCTCGTCGCCTGCAGTCACGTTGGGGTGGGCCTCGTCGCCTGCAGTCACGTTGGGGTGGGCCTCGTCGCCTGCAGTCACGTTGGGGTGGGCCTCGTCGCCTGCAGTCACGTTGGGGTGGGCCTCGTCGCCTGCAGTCACGTTGGGGTGGGCCTCGTCGCCTGCAGTCACGTTGGGGTGGGCCTCGTCGCCTGCAGTCACGTTGGGGTGGGCCTCGTCGCCTGCAGTCACGTTGGGGTGGGCCTCGTCGCCTGCAGTCACGTTGGGGTGGGCCTCGTCGCCTGCAGTCACGTTGGGGTGGGCCTCGTCGCCTGCAGTCACGTTGGGGTGGGCCTCGTCGCCTGCAGTCACGTTGGGGTGGGCCTCGTCGCCTGCAGTCACGTTGGGGTGGGCCTCGTCGCCTGCAGTCACGTTGGGGTGGGCCTCGTCGCCTGCAGTCACGTTGGGGTGGGCCTCGTCGCCTGCAGTCACGTTGGGGTGGGCCTCGTCGCCTGCAGTCACGTTGGGGTGGGCCTCGTCGCCTGCAGTCACGTTGGGGTGGGCCTCGTCGCCTGCAGTCACGTTGGGGTGGGCCTCGTCGCCTGCAGTCACGTTGGGGTGGGCCTCGTCGCCTGCAGTCACGTTGGGGTGGGCCTCGTCGCCTGCAGTCACGTTGGGGTGGGCCTCGTCGCCTGCAGTCACGTTGGGGTGGGCCTCGTCGCCTGCAGTCACGTTGGGGTGGGCCTCGTCGCCTGCAGTCACGTTGGGGTGGGCCTCGTCGCCTGCAGTCACGTTGGGGTGGGCCTCGTCGCCTGCAGTCACGTTGGGGTGGGCCTCGTCGCCTGCAGTCACGTTGGGGTGGGCCTCGTCGCCTGCAGTCACGTTGGGGTGGGCCTCGTCGCCTGCAGTCACGTTGGGGTGGGCCTCGTCGCCTGCAGTCACGTTGGGGTGGGCCTCGTCGCCTGCAGTCACGTTGGGGTGGGCCTCGTCGCCTGCAGTCACGTTGGGGTGGGCCTCGTCGCCTGCAGTCACGTTGGGGTGGGCCTCGTCGCCTGCAGTCACGTTGGGGTGGGCCTCGTCGCCTGCAGTCACGTTGGGGTGGGCCTCGTCGCCTGCAGTCACGTTGGGGTGGGCCTCGTCGCCTGCAGTCACGTTGGGGTGGGCCTCGTCGCCTGCAGTCACGTTGGGGTGGGCCTCGTCGCCTGCAGTCACGTTGGGGTGGGCCTCGTCGCCTGCAGTCACGTTGGGGTGGGCCTCGTCGCCTGCAGTCACGTTGGGGTGGGCCTCGTCGCCTGCAGTCACGTTGGGGTGGGCCTCGTCGCCTGCAGTCACGTTGGGGTGGGCCTCGTCGCCTGCAGTCACGTTGGGGTGGGCCTCGTCGCCTGCAGTCACGTTGGGGTGGGCCTCGTCGCCTGCAGTCACGTTGGGGTGGGCCTCGTCGCCTGCAGTCACGTTGGGGTGGGCCTCGTCGCCTGCAGTCACGTTGGGGTGGGCCTCGTCGCCTGCAGTCACGTTGGGGTGGGCCTCGTCGCCTGCAGTCACGTTGGGGTGGGCCTCGTCGCCTGCAGTCACGTTGGGGTGGGCCTCGTCGCCTGCAGTCACGTTGGGGTGGGCCTCGTCGCCTGCAGTCACGTTGGGGTGGGCCTCGTCGCCTGCAGTCACGTTGGGGTGGGCCTCGTCGCCTGCAGTCACGTTGGGGTGGGCCTCGTCGCCTGCAGTCACGTTGGGGTGGGCCTCGTCGCCTGCAGTCACGTTGGGGTGGGCCTCGTCGCCTGCAGTCACGTTGGGGTGGGCCTCGTCGCCTGCAGTCACGTTGGGGTGGGCCTCGTCGCCTGCAGTCACGTTGGGGTGGGCCTCGTCGCCTGCAGTCACGTTGGGGTGGGCCTCGTCGCCTGCAGTCACGTTGGGGTGGGCCTCGTCGCCTGCAGTCACGTTGGGGTGGGCCTCGTCGCCTGCAGTCACGTTGGGGTGGGCCTCGTCGCCTGCAGTCACGTTGGGGTGGGCCTCGTCGCCTGCAGTCACGTTGGGGTGGGCCTCGTCGCCTGCAGTCACGTTGGGGTGGGCCTCGTCGCCTGCAGTCACGTTGGGGTGGGCCTCGTCGCCTGCAGTCACGTTGGGGTGGGCCTCGTCGCCTGCAGTCACGTTGGGGTGGGCCTCGTCGCCTGCAGTCACGTTGGGGTGGGCCTCGTCGCCTGCAGTCACGTTGGGGTGGGCCTCGTCGCCTGCAGTCACGTTGGGGTGGGCCTCGTCGCCTGCAGTCACGTTGGGGTGGGCCTCGTCGCCTGCAGTCACGTTGGGGTGGGCCTCGTCGCCTGCAGTCACGTTGGGGTGGGCCTCGTCGCCTGCAGTCACGTTGGGGTGGGCCTCGTCGCCTGCAGTCACGTTGGGGTGGGCCTCGTCGCCTGCAGTCACGTTGGGGTGGGCCTCGTCGCCTGCAGTCACGTTGGGGTGGGCCTCGTCGCCTGCAGTCACGTTGGGGTGGGCCTCGTCGCCTGCAGTCACGTTGGGGTGGGCCTCGTCGCCTGCAGTCACGTTGGGGTGGGCCTCGTCGCCTGCAGTCACGTTGGGGTGGGCCTCGTCGCCTGCAGTCACGTTGGGGTGGGCCTCGTCGCCTGCAGTCACGTTGGGGTGGGCCTCGTCGCCTGCAGTCACGTTGGGGTGGGCCTCGTCGCCTGCAGTCACGTTGGGGTGGGCCTCGTCGCCTGCAGTCACGTTGGGGTGGGCCTCGTCGCCTGCAGTCACGTTGGGGTGGGCCTCGTCGCCTGCAGTCACGTTGGGGTGGGCCTCGTCGCCTGCAGTCACGTTGGGGTGGGCCTCGTCGCCTGCAGTCACGTTGGGGTGGGCCTCGTCGCCTGCAGTCACGTTGGGGTGGGCCTCGTCGCCTGCAGTCACGTTGGGGTGGGCCTCGTCGCCTGCAGTCACGTTGGGGTGGGCCTCGTCGCCTGCAGTCACGTTGGGGTGGGCCTCGTCGCCTGCAGTCACGTTGGGGTGGGCCTCGTCGCCTGCAGTCACGTTGGGGTGGGCCTCGTCGCCTGCAGTCACGTTGGGGTGGGCCTCGTCGCCTGCAGTCACGTTGGGGTGGGCCTCGTCGCCTGCAGTCACGTTGGGGTGGGCCTCGTCGCCTGCAGTCACGTTGGGGTGGGCCTCGTCGCCTGCAGTCACGTTGGGGTGGGCCTCGTCGCCTGCAGTCACGTTGGGGTGGGCCTCGTCGCCTGCAGTCACGTTGGGGTGGGCCTCGTCGCCTGCAGTCACGTTGGGGTGGGCCTCGTCGCCTGCAGTCACGTTGGGGTGGGCCTCGTCGCCTGCAGTCACGTTGGGGTGGGCCTCGTCGCCTGCAGTCACGTTGGGGTGGGCCTCGTCGCCTGCAGTCACGTTGGGGTGGGCCTCGTCGCCTGCAGTCACGTTGGGGTGGGCCTCGTCGCCTGCAGTCACGTTGGGGTGGGCCTCGTCGCCTGCAGTCACGTTGGGGTGGGCCTCGTCGCCTGCAGTCACGTTGGGGTGGGCCTCGTCGCCTGCAGTCACGTTGGGGTGGGCCTCGTCGCCTGCAGTCACGTTGGGGTGGGCCTCGTCGCCTGCAGTCACGTTGGGGTGGGCCTCGTCGCCTGCAGTCACGTTGGGGTGGGCCTCGTCGCCTGCAGTCACGTTGGGGTGGGCCTCGTCGCCTGCAGTCACGTTGGGGTGGGCCTCGTCGCCTGCAGTCACGTTGGGGTGGGCCTCGTCGCCTGCAGTCACGTTGGGGTGGGCCTCGTCGCCTGCAGTCACGTTGGGGTGGGCCTCGTCGCCTGCAGTCACGTTGGGGTGGGCCTCGTCGCCTGCAGTCACGTTGGGGTGGGCCTCGTCGCCTGCAGTCACGTTGGGGTGGGCCTCGTCGCCTGCAGTCACGTTGGGGTGGGCCTCGTCGCCTGCAGTCACGTTGGGGTGGGCCTCGTCGCCTGCAGTCACGTTGGGGTGGGCCTCGTCGCCTGCAGTCACGTTGGGGTGGGCCTCGTCGCCTGCAGTCACGTTGGGGTGGGCCTCGTCGCCTGCAGTCACGTTGGGGTGGGCCTCGTCGCCTGCAGTCACGTTGGGGTGGGCCTCGTCGCCTGCAGTCACGTTGGGGTGGGCCTCGTCGCCTGCAGTCACGTTGGGGTGGGCCTCGTCGCCTGCAGTCACGTTGGGGTGGGCCTCGTCGCCTGCAGTCACGTTGGGGTGGGCCTCGTCGCCTGCAGTCACGTTGGGGTGGGCCTCGTCGCCTGCAGTCACGTTGGGGTGGGCCTCGTCGCCTGCAGTCACGTTGGGGTGGGCCTCGTCGCCTGCAGTCACGTTGGGGTGGGCCTCGTCGCCTGCAGTCACGTTGGGGTGGGCCTCGTCGCCTGCAGTCACGTTGGGGTGGGCCTCGTCGCCTGCAGTCACGGTCAGTCCTTCCACTTCATTGGTTTCCAGTTGCACTGAAGTCATATAGGAGACCTTCAAACCCAGCCTAGATACTAGCAAATTAAAACTTCTAGACAGCTTACCTTCATTAGCATATCGTTTCAATCTGGCATCCATTGACTGGGGAATTGCACCATTCTTTATATTGGCAACTGGCAAGAGATCTGTGTGAACACCACAAAAAAAAATACATAAGAAAATATTTTTCCTCTACACTGAATGCTAAAATTCCAACAATGTCTCAAATTAATTTAGTTTAAAATAAAGTCCGTTCTAGTCTCAGTTCCAATTGTCGCTTAAAGAAATTGTCGTTTAGTTAAAGAACAAAAAACAAAAAGCTTGGGTACCATTTAACTAGTCATGCAGCTCTAGCACCTTGTTGCATTATCACAATCTCAAAATCCCTCATTGCTACAAGCTAATGGACATCCGAAGTCCTTTTAAGAAGCATTTCAAAATAATTTTCAACTGTCAGGAAAACTCCCACTTTCATTAATATTTTACCAGTATTATCATTCACTGAACTGTTAATTGTCATCAGCACATTCCTACCATCCCTTGTGCACAACTCTATCAACTAATTATCTAAATGTCTATTTAATAACAATAAAAACAAACTAAATACCTTTAGTGAGCCACACAACCGCTGCACAAAAGCTCAGGATCCAAACACCCCTCATGGTTCCTGAGACTGAGTAAACCTGGAAGCAGTATCTGATGCTTAAAAAACCTCTACCAGAAGGTTCCACAGCTGTATCTAATCTGCTCTAATTGGCTCTGTCGTCAGAAAAGTCAATTAGTGAAAGTGATGAGTGCAGTATCATTAACATACTGGGTTAAACTCAAAGGAAGTAAAGAAGGAAATTCTGCAGCAATGACATTACAGGACTGCCGGGAGTATAACAAATATCAAAGAAAGGGTTTTGGGTGGAAAATAAACAAATTAGCAGAAATTTATGGAATAGGAAATAAAGAATTTGCAAAAATCAATCCAAATAGTATTATCTCACCCTGGCTAATACCAGAAAGTAAAATGCTGGTGAAGATTCTCAGTCGTCCAGGACATGATAAAATCAAAAAAGGCGTTCAATACAGAACAACTGGACTTTATTTGTAACAAACAAGACGTTTCGCTTCTCATCCGAAAAGCTTTATCAATTGAGTTAGGAGACAGTGAGGGGGAGCAGTTATAACAGGACAAGCCATTGACACGCACCAACATATGTAAATTGGAAACTAACACCCCCACATACTTGGGATAACACGTACCTGTGACCCATTCAAAGTTCAGTGTGTGAAAACAGAGCTTACAGAACACACACACACATCCTACTGTATGTGAAATGACAAGTCACACTTCACCCATTGATAACAGGGACCTGTCAAAGTCTTTGTTGGTCTAATTCACAAACAAGGCTCCTCTGTTCTCATCAGGTGTGAGACGCCTGGGAACCAAACCCAGGGCCGCACCATAAGTTTTAGAAAGTTGAAATCTTAGACCTCCTCCTCTGTTTAACAGTGGAGAGCGTCCTGTGCTCCAGCATCAACGTGTGGCATGGAGGCTGCACAGTTGCAGAGAGGAAAGCTCTACAGAGAGTGGTGAAGGCTGCACAGAAGTCTGTTGGAGTCAGTCTCCCCACCATCACAGACATTTACACCTCCAGATGCAGGAAAAGAGCCACCTGCATCATGAAAGACCTCACTCACCCAGCACACTCACTCTTTGCCCCACTCCCCTCAGGACGGAGGTTGAGGAGCATCAAATGTAGAACCACTAGACTGAGGAACAGCTTCTACCCTGAGGCTGTTAGACTCATGAATAAATAAAATAAAATAAAAATAAACACTGCAAAATATCACATCATGCTGATGCTGATCTGTTTTCTTGTTGCTGTGTTCATCTGTGACCATCTGCTCATACAGACTCATGTTCGTGCTGCTGTTTATAATGATGTTTTTCCACTACATTAGGGCTTAGTGTATTACTAGTTGATGTTTCTCTTAGTTAATTCTAGATGTTATTACTGTTTTTCTCTTGCATTTGTTGTTGGATGTAACTGGGACCCCGTGTACATAATCTCGTTTTCATCACATGTACCACATGCGGTGCAAATGACAATAAAGACTCTCTGACTCTCTCTCTGACTCTGACTCTGACTCTTTCTCTCTTTTTACAGAGAAAGTAAGTAAAGTGGACATGAAATTAATAGAACTGAAAAGAGATTGGAATGATAATGAAATAGGGGTGAAAACCAGCAAATATATAAGATTTATATTACAATTATTTAGAAATTTACACAGATGGATCAAAAAACACAAAGGGGTGGGTGGGAATAGGAGTCTACATTCCAGAATTTGAAGTTTGCATTATCAAAAAAATATCAAATCAACTTTCAGTGTTCACGGCAGAGATGGTGGCAAATTGCCACCATCTCTGCCATGAACACTGGCAATTATTTTTAGTTTAGAATGGATAGAGGAAGTAAGACCAGATAGGGTGGTGGTTTGCACAGATTCAAGGGCGGTAATAGAAAGTTCATCCATCCATTATCTTTACCCGCTTCTTCCATTTTGGGTCACGGGGGTCGCCAGTGCCCATATCCAGCAATCACAGTGCGAGGGGCGGGGTACACCCTGGACGGGTCGCAAGTCCATCACAGGGCCACATAGAGACAAATGAGACAAACAACCATCCACTCTCTCACTCACACCTAGGGACAATTTGGAGTTACCAATCAGCCTAACATACATGTTTTTTGGTCTGTGGGAGGAAACTGGAGTACCCGGAGGAAACCCACGTAATAGAAAGTATCCAGTCTAAAGGAAATGAAAGGAAAGACCTTATTTTAGAAATTCAGCATGCATTATTCAGGTTACACAGAGGTGGAATTGATGTACAGTTTTGCAGTTCAACATTTCTTTTCACTGTTATGCCGACGATACACAGCTTTACATCAGGACTGGAGCATCCTCATCTTCCACCCTGTCGTCTCCATCTTCACTCACTGCCCTCTCTGCCTGCCTGGAGGCAATTAGGGCATGGATGAATCAGAACTTTCTTCAATTAAACTGCTCCAAGACTGAGGCCATACTGATTGGCACCCCTCACCAGGTACAAACATCTCCTATAACAAGACTTTCCTTTTCTGGACAAGACATCCCCCTCTCCACCTCTGTTACTAATCTTGGAATAAAAATGGACTCCAATCTTACATTTGAAAATCACATTAAGCTTCTGTTTAAAACTTGCTTCTTCCATCTTCGAAACATCTCCAGACTTCGCCCATCCCTAACTTTTTCCGATGCTGAGAAGCTCGTCCATGCTTTTGTCTCCTCCAGGCTCGACTACTGCAACTCCCTGTTTATTGGAATCCCTGGCAAAAACCTTCAGAAACTTCA
>JBBPBX010108501.1:0-11149 GCA_038048925.1 Garcialebias charrua
CTGGTTTCAGACTTACATGTCCTGGTCTCAGACTGACATGTCCTGGTCTCAGACTGACATGTCCTGGTCTCAGACTGACATGTCCTGGTCTCTCTCAGACTGACATGTCCTGTCTCAGACTGACATGTCCTGGTCTCAGACTGACATGTCCTGGTCTCAGACTGACATGTCCTGGTCTCAGACTGACATGTCCTGGTCTCAGACTGACATGTCCTGGTCTCAGACTGACATGTCCTGGTCTCAGACTGACATGTCCTGGTCTCAGACTGACATGTCCTGGTCTCAGACTAACATGTCCTGGTCTCAGACTGACATGTCCTGGTCTCTCTCAGACTGACATGTCCTGGTTTCAGACTGACATGTCCTGGTCTCAGACTGACATGTCCTGGTCTCAGACTAACATGTCCTGGTCTCAGACTGACATGTCCTGGTCTCAGACTGACATGTCCTGGTCTCTCTCAGACTGACATGTCCTGGTTTCAGACTGACATGTCCTGGTCTCAGACTGACATGTCCTGGTCTCAGACTGACATGTCCTGGTCTCAGACTGACATGTCCTGGTCTCAGACTGACATGTCCTGGTCTCAGACTGACATGTCCTGGTCTCAGACTGACATGTCCTGTGTCTCAGACTGACATGTCCTGGTCTCAGACTGACATGTCCTGGTCTCAGACTGACATGTCCTGGTCTCTCTCAGACTGACATGTCCTGGTCTCAGACTGACATGTCCTGGTCTCAGACTGACATGTCCTGGTCTCAGACTGACATGTCCTGGTCTCAGACTGACATGTCCTGGTCTCAGACTGACATGTCCTGGTCTCAGACTGACATGTCCTGGTCTCAGACTGACATGTCCTGGTCTCAGACTGACATGTCCTGGTCTCAGACTGACATGTCCTGGTCTCAGACTGACATGTCCTGGTCTCAGACTGACATGTCCTGGTCTCAGACTGACATGTCCTGGTCTCAGACTGACATGTCCTGGTCTCAGACTGACATGTCCTGGTCTCAGACTAACATGTCCTGGTCTCAGACTGACATGTCCTGGTCTCTCTCAGACTGACATGTCCTGGTTTCAGACTGACATGTCCTGGTCTCAGACTGACATGTCCTGGTCTCAGACTAACATGTCCTGGTCTCAGACTGACATGTCCTGGTCTCAGACTGACATGTCCTGGTCTCTCTCAGACTGACATGTCCTGGTTTCAGACTGACATGTCCTGGTCTCAGACTGACATGTCCTGGTCTCAGACTGACATGTCCTGGTCTCAGACTGACATGTCCTGGTCTCAGACTGACATGTCCTGGTCTCAGACTAACATGTCCTGGTCTCAGACTGACATGTCCTGGTCTCTCTCAGACTGACATGTCCTGGTTTCAGACTGACATGTCCTGGTCTCAGACTGACATGTCCTGGTCTCAGACTAACATGTCCTGGTCTCAGACTGACATGTCCTGGTCTCAGACTGACATGTCCTGGTCTCTCTCAGACTGACATGTCCTGGTTTCTCAGACTGACATGTCCTGGTCTCAGACTGACATGTCCTGGTCTCAGACTGACATGTCCTGGTCTCAGACTGACATGTCCTGGTCTCAGACTGACATGTCCTGGTCTCAGACTGACATGTCCTGGTCTCAGACTGACATGTCCTGGTCTCTCTCAGACTGACATGTCCTGGTCTCAGACTGACATGTCCTGGTCTCAGACTGACATGTCCTGGTCTCAGACTGACATGTCCTGGTCTCAGACTGACATGTCCTGGTCTCAGACTGACATGTCCTGGTCTCTCTCAGACTGACATGTCCTGGTCTCAGACTGACATGTCCTGGTCTCAGACTGACATGTCCTGGTCTCAGACTGACATGTCCTGGTCTCAGACTGACATGTCCTGGTCTCAGACTTACATGTCCTGGTCTCAGACTGACATGTCCTGGTCTCAGACTAACATGTCCTGGTTTCAGACTAACATGTCCTAGTCTCAGACTGACATGTCCTGGTCTCTCTCAGACTGACATGTCGTAGTTTCAGACTGACATGTCCTGGTCTCAGACTGACATGTCCTGGTCTCAGACTAACATGTCCTGGTCTCAGACTGACAGGTCCTGGTCTCTCTCAGACTGACATGTCCTGGTTTCAGACTGACATGTCCTGGTCTCAGACTGACATGTCCTGGTCTCAGACTGACATGTCCTGGTCTCAGACTGACATGTCCTGGTCTCAGACTGACATGTCCTGGTCTCAGACTGACGTGTCCTGGTCTCAGACTGACATGTCCTGGTCTCAGACTGACATGTCCTGGTCTCTCTCATACTGACATGTCCTAGTCTCAGACTGACATGTCCTGGTCTCTCTCAGACTGACATGTCCTGGTCTCAGACTGACATGTCCTAGTCTCAGACTGACATGTCCTGGTCTCTCTCAGACTGACATGTCCTGGTCTCAGACTGACATGTCCTAGTCTCAGACTGACATGTCCTGGTCTCTCTCAGACTGACATGTCCTGGTCTCAGACTGACATGTCCTTGTCTCTCTCAGACTGACATGTCCTGGTTTCAGACTGACATGTCCTGGTCTCAGACTGACATGTCCTGTCTCAGACTGACATGTCCTGGTCTCAGACTGACATGTCCTGGTCTCAGACTGACATGTCCTGGTCTCTCTCAGACTGACATGTCCTGGTCTCAGACTGACATGTCCTGGTCTCTCTCAGACTGACATGTCCTGGTCTCAGACTGACATGTCCTGGTCTCTCTCAGACTGACATGTCCTGGTCTCTCTCAGACTGACATGTCCTGGTCTCAGACTTACATGTCCTGGTCTCTCTCAGACTGACAGGTCCTGGTCTCAGACTGACATGTCCTGGTCTCTCTCAGACTGACAGGTCCTCTTCTCAGACTGACAGGTCCTGGTCTCAGACTTATATGTCCTGGTCTCAGACTTACATGTCCTGGTCTCAGACTTACATGTCCTGGACTCAGACTGACATGTCCTGGTCTCAGACTTACATGTCCTGGTCTCAGACTGACATGTCCTGGTCTCTCTCAGACTGACAGGTCCTGGTCTCAGACTGACAGGTCCTGGTCTCAGACTTACATGTCCTGGTCTCAGACTGACATGTCCTGGTCTCTCTCAGACTGACATGTCCTGGTCTCTCTCAGACTGACATGTCCTGGTCTCAGACTTACATGTCCTGGTCTCTCTCAGACTGACAGGTCCTGGTCTCAGACTGACATGTCCTGGTCTCTCTCAGACTGACAGGTCCTGGTCTCAGACTTACATGTCCTGGTCTCAGACTTACATGTCCTGGTCTCTCTCAGACTGACAGGTCCTGGTCTCAGACTGACATGTCCTGGTCTCAGACTTACATGTCCTGGTCTCAGACTGACATGTCCTGGTCTCAGACTGACATGTCCTGGTCTCTCTCAGACTGACATGTCCTGGTCTCAGACTGACATGTCCTGGTCTCAGACTGACATGTCCTGGTCTCAGACTGACATGTCCTGGTCTCAGACTGACATGTCCTGGTCTCAGACTGACATGTCCTGGTCTCAGACTTACATGTCCTGGTCTCTCTCAGACTGACATGTCCTGGTCTCAGACTGACATGTCCTGGTCTCAGACTGACATGTCCTGGTCTCAGACTTACATGTCCTGGTCTCAGACTTACATGTCCTGGTCTCAGACTGACAGGTCCTGGTCTCAGACTGACAGGTCCTGGTCTCAGACTGACATGTCCTGGTCTCAGACTGACATGTCCTGGTATCTCTCAGATGGACATGTCCTGGTCTCTCTCAGACTGACATGTCCTGGTCTCAGACTGACATGTCCTGGTCTCAGACTGACATGTCCTGGTCTCAGACTGACATGTCCTGGTCTCAGACTGACATGTCCTGGTCTCAGACTGACATGTCCTGGTCTCAGACTGACATGTCCTGGTCTCAGACTGACATGTCCTGGTCTCAGACTGACATGTCCTGGTCTCAGACTGACATGTCCTGGTCTCAGACTAACATGTCCTGGTCTCAGACTGACATGTCCTGGTCTCTCTCAGACTGACATGTCCTGGTCTCAGACTGACATGTCCTGGTCTCAGACTGACATGTCCTGGTCTCAGACTGACATGTCCTGGTCTCTCTCAGACTGACATGTCCTGGTCTCTCAGACTGACATGTCCTGGTCTCAGACTGACATGTCCTGGTCTCAGACTGACATGTCCTGGTCTCAGACTAACATGTCCTGGTCTCAGACTGACATGTCCTGGTCTCTCTCAGACTGACATGTCCTGGTTTCAGACTGACATGTCCTGGTCTCAGACTGACATGTCCTGGTGTCAGACTTACATGTCCTGGTCTCTCTCAGACTGACATGTCCTGGTCTCTCTCAGACTGACATGTCCTGGTCTCAGACTGACATGTCCTGGTCTCAGACTGACATGTCCTGGTCTCTCTCAGACTGACATGTCCTGGTCTCAGACTGACATGTCCTGGTCTCAGACTGACATGTCCTGGTCTCAGACTGACATGTCCTGGTCTCAGACTGACATGTCCTGGTCTCAGACTGACATGTCCTGGTCTCAGACTGACATGTCCTGGTCTCAGACTGACATGTCCTGGTCTCAGACTGACATGTCCTGTCTCAGACTGACATGTCCTGGTCTCAGACTGACATGTCCTGGTCTCTCTCAGACTGACATGTCCTGGTCTCAGACTGACATGTCCTGGTCTCAGACTGACATGTCCTGGTCTCAGACTGACATGTCCTGGTCTCAGACTGACATGTCCTGGTCTCAGACTGACATGTCCTGGTCTCAGACTAACATGTCCTGGTCTCAGACTGACATGTCCTGGTCTCTCTCAGACTGACATGTCCTGGTTTCAGACTGACATGTCCTGGTCTCAGACTGACATGTCCTGGTCTCAGACTAACATGTCCTGGTCTCAGACTGACATGTCCTGGTCTCAGACTGACATGTCCTGGTCTCTCTCAGACTGACATGTCCTGGTTTCAGACTGACATGTCCTGGTCTCAGACTGACATGTCCTGGTCTCAGACTGACATGTCCTGGTCTCAGACTTACATGTCCTGGTCTCAGACTGACATGTCCTGGTCTCAGACTAACATGTCCTGGTTTCAGACTAACATGTCCTAGTCTCAGACTGACATGTCCTGGTCTCTCTCAGACTGACATGTCCTAGTTTCAGACTGACATGTCCTGGTCTCAGACTGACATGTCCTGGTCTCAGACTAACATGTCCTGGTCTCAGACTGACAGGTCCTGGTCTCTCTCAGACTGACATGTCCTGGTCTCAGACTGACATGTCCTGGTCTCAGACTGACATGTCCTGGTCTCAGACTGACATGTCCTGGTCTCAGACTGACATGTCCTGGTCTCTCTCATACTGACATGTCCTAGTCTCAGACTGACATGTCCTGGTCTCTCTCAGACTGACATGTCCTGGTCTCAGACTGACATGTCCTAGTCTCAGACTGACATGTCCTGGTCTCTCTCAGACTGACATGTCCTGGTCTCAGACTGACATGTCCTTGTCTCTCTCAGACTGACATGTCCTGGTTTCAGACTGACATGTCCTGGTCTCAGACTGACATGTCCTGGTCTCAGACTGACATGTCCTGGTCTCAGACTGACATGTCCTGGTCTCAGACTGACATGTCCTGGTCTCAGACTGACATGTCCTGGTCTCAGACTGACATGTCCTTGTCTCAGACTAACATGTCCTGGTCTCAGACTGACATGTCCTGGTCTCTCTCAGACTGACATGTCCTGGTTTCAGACTGACATGTCCTGGTCTCAGACTGACATGTCCTGGTGTCAGACTTACATGTCCTGGTCTCTCTCAGACTGACATGTCCTGGTCTCTCTCAGACTGACATGTCCTGGTCTCAGACTGACATGTCCTGGTCTCAGACTGACATGTCCTGGTCTCAGACTAACATGTCCTGGTCTCAGACTGACATGTCCTGGTCTCTCTCAGACTGACATGTCCTGGTTTCAGACTGACATGTCCTGGTCTCAGACTGACATGTCCTGGTCTCAGACTTACATGTCCTGGTCTCTCTCAGACTGACATGTCCTGGTCTCTCTCAGACTGACATGTCCTGGTCTCAGACTGACATGTCCTGGTCTCAGACTGACATGTCCTGGTCTCTCTCAGACTGACATGTCCTGGTCTCAGACTGACATGTCCTGGTCTCAGACTGACATGTCCTGGTCTCAGACTGACATGTCCTGGTCTCAGACTGACATGTCCTGGTCTCAGACTGACATGTCCTGGTCTCAGACTGACATGTCCTGGTCTCAGACTGACATGTCCTGGTCTCAGACTGACATGTCCTGGTCTCAGACTGACATGTCCTGGTCTCAGACTGACATGTCCTGGTCTCAGACTGACATGTCCTGGTCTCAGACTGACATGTCCTGGTCTCAGACTGACATGTCCTGGTCTCAGACTGACATGTCCTGGTCTCAGACTGACATGTCCTGGTCTCAGACTGACATGTCCTGGTCTCAGACTGACATGTCCTGGTCTCAGACTGACATGTCCTGGTCTCAGACTGACATGTCCTGGTCTCAGACTGACATGTCCTGGTCTCAGACTGACATGTCCTGGTCTCAGACTGACATGTCCTGGTCTCAGACTGACATGTCCTGGTCTCAGACTGACATGTCCTGGTCTCTCTCAGACTGACATGTCCTGGTTTCAGACTGACATGTCCTGGTCTCAGACTGACATGTCCTGGTCTCAGACTGACATGTCCTGGTCTCAGACTTACATGTCCTGGTCTCAGACTGACATGTCCTGGTCTCAGACTAACATGTCCTGGTTTCAGACTAACATGTCCTAGTCTCAGACTGACATGTCCTGGTCTCTCTCAGACTGACATGTCCTAGTTTCAGACTGACATGTCCTGGTCTCAGACTGACATGTCCTGGTCTCAGACTAACATGTCCTGGTCTCAGACTGACAGGTCCTGGTCTCTCTCAGACTGACATGTCCTGGTCTCAGACTGACATGTCCTGGTCTCAGACTGACATGTCCTGGTCTCAGACTGACATGTCCTGGTCTCAGACTGACATGTCCTGGTCTCAGACTGACATGTCCTGGTCTCTCTCATACTGACATGTCCTAGTCTCAGACTGACATGTCCTGGTCTCTCTCAGACTGACATGTCCTGGTCTCAGACTGACATGTCCTAGTCTCAAACTGACATGTCCTGGTCTCTCTCAGACTGACATGTCCTGGTCTCAGACTGACATGTCCTTGTCTCTCTCAGACTGACATGTCCTGGTTTCAGACTGACATGTCCTGGTCTCAGACTGACATGTCCTGGTCTCTCTCAGACTGACATGTCCTGGTCTCAGACTGACATGTCCTGGTCTCTCTCAGACTGACAGGTCCTGGTCTC
Organism: Garcialebias charrua; assembly: GCA_038048925.1. Taxonomy (NCBI): domain Eukaryota; kingdom Metazoa; phylum Chordata; class Actinopteri; order Cyprinodontiformes; family Rivulidae; genus Garcialebias; species Garcialebias charrua. The sequence continues at coordinate 7,428 of JBBPBX010108501.1, forward strand.
AGACTGACAGGTCCTGGTCTCAGACTGACATGTCCTGGTATCTCTCAGACGGACATGTCCTGGTCTCTCTCAGACTGACATGTCCTTGTCTCAGACTTACATGTCCTGGTCTCTCTCAGACTGACATGTCCTGGTCTCAGACTGACATGTCCTGGTCTCTCTCAGACTGACATGTCCTGGTCTCTCTCAGACTGACATGTCCTGGTCTCAGACTTACATGTCCTGGTCTCTCTCAGACTGACAGGTCCTGGTCTCAGACTGACATGTCCTGGTCTCTCTCAGACTGACAGGTCCTGGTCTCAGACTGACAGGTCCTGGTCTCAGACTTACATGTCCTGGTCTCAGACTTACATGTCCTGGTCTCAGACTTACATGTCCTGGACTCAGACTGACATGTCCTGGTCTCAGACTTACATGTCCTGGTCTCAGACTGACATGTCCTGGTCTCTCTCAGACTGACAGGTCCTGGTCTCAGACTGACAGGTCCTGGTCTCAGACTTACATGTCCTGGTCTCAGACTGACATGTCCTGGTCTCTCTCAGACTGACATGTCCTGGTCTCAGACTTACATGTCCTGGTCTCTCTCAGACTGACAGGTCCTGGTCTCAGACTGACATGTCCTGGTCTCTCTCAGACTGACAGGTCCTGGTCTCAGACTTACATGTCCTGGTCTCAGACTTACATGTCCTGGTCTCTCTCAGACTGACAGGTCCTGGTCTCAGACTGACATGTCCTGGTCTCAGACTTACATGTCCTGGTCTCAGACTTACATGTCCTGGTCTCAGACTGACATGTCCTGGTCTCAGACTGACATGTCCTGGTCTCAGACTTACATGTCCTGGTCTCAGACTTACATGTCCTGGTCTCAGACTGACATGTCCTGGTCTCAGACTGACATGTCCTGGTCTCAGACTGACATGTCCTGGTCTCAGACTTACATGTCCTGGTCTCAGACTTACATGTCCTGGTCTCAGACTGACATGTCCTGGTCTCAGACTGACATGTCCTGGTCTCAGACTGACATGTCCTGGTCTCAGACTGACATGTCCTGGTCTCTTAGACTGACATGTCCTGGTCTCAGACTGACATGTCCTGGTCTCAGACTGACATGTCCTGGTCTCAGACTGACATGTCCTGGTCTCAGACTGACATGTCCTGGTCTCAGACTGACATGTCCTGGTCTCAGACTGACATGTCCTGGTCTCTCTCAGACTGACATGTCCTGGTCTCAGACTGACATGTCCTGGTCTCTCTCAGACTGACATGTCCTGGTCTCAGACTGACATGTCCTGGTCTCAGACTGACATGTCCTGGTCTCAGACTGACATGTCCTGGTCTCAGACTGACATGTCCTGGTCTCAGACTGACATGTCCTGGTCTCAGACTGACATGTCCTGGTCTCAGACTGACATGTCCTGGTCTCAGACTGACATGTCCTGGTCTCAGACTGACATGTCCTGGTCTCAGACTGACATGTCCTGGTCTCAGACTGACATGTCCTGGTCTCAGACTGACATGTCCTGGTCTCAGACTGACATGTCCTGGTCTCAGACTGACATGTCCTGGTCTCTCTCAGACTGACATGTCCTGGTCTCTCAGACTGACATGTCCTGGTCTCTCTCAGACTGACATGTCCTGGTCTCTCTCAGACTGACATGTCCTGGTCTCTCTCAGACTGACATGTCCTGGTCTCTCAGACTGACATGTCCTGGTCTCAGACTGACATGTCCTGGTCTCAGACTGACATGTCCTGGTCTCAGACTGACATGTCCTGGTCTCAGACTGACATGTCCTGGTCTCTCTCAGACTGACATGTCCTGGTCTCAGACTGACATGTCCTGGTCTCAGACTGACATGTCCTGGTCTCAGACTGACATGTCCTGGTCTCAGACTGACATGTCCTGGTCTCAGACTGACATGTCCTGGTCTCAGACTGACATGTCCTGGTCTCAGACTGACATGTCCTGGTCTCAGACTGACATGTCCTGGTCTCAGACTGACATGTCCTGGTCTCTCTCAGACTGACATGTCCTGGTCTCTCTCAGACTGACATGTCCTGGTCTCTCAGACTGACATGTCCTGGTCTCAGACTGACATGTCCTGGTCTCAGACTGACATGTCCTGGTCTCAGACTGACATGTCCTGGTCTCTCTCAGACTGACATGTCCTGGTCTCAGACTGACATGTCCTGGTCTCAGACTGACATGTCCTGGTCTCAGACTGACATGTCCTGGTCTCAGACTAACATGTCCTGGTCTCAGACTGACATGTCCTGGTCTCAGACTGACATGTCCTGGTCTCAGACTGACATGTCCTGGTCTCAGACTGACATGTCCTGGTCTCAGACTGACATGTCCTGGTCTCAGACTGACATGTCCTGGTCTCAGACTGACATGTCCTGGTCTCTCTCAGACTGACATGTCCTGGTCTCAGACTGACATGTCCTGGTCTCAGACTGACATGTCCTGGTCTCAGACTGACATGTCCTGGTCTCAGACTGACATGTCCTGGTCTCTCTCAGACTGACATGTCCTGGTCTCAGACTGACATGTCCTGGTCTCTCTCAGACTGACAGGTCCTGGTCTACAGAGACCAGCTGGAGGTTGTAGGAACAAACGAAGCGAAAGATTCAGCAGAGCAGGAGGAGTGAGGAGGATGATTTTGATGAAGGTCAACAGAGTGCTAAATGCTGTTTCAGGTTCGGTTCTGGTCCCTCAGGCCCCCCGTCCTCCCGACACACCTGTAGACGTTGTCCTCCTCAGCAGTTTGGTCCAACTGTCTCTCATCATTTTCATGTTGGAGGACGCTGAGCAGAAAATCTGCTCCCCGAGGCCCAGAACACCGGTCTGCTCGACAGTTCTGAACATCTTACTAACCACCGGACCACAGAGTCTTTCCTGGGTCACAGGGCCGGCCCAAGCCTCCATGTGGCCCTAAGCAAAATTTGGTTTGGGACCATCTATTTTTGCTAATAATGTGGATTACTGCAATCAACACTCAGATGATCAGATCATTCACTGTCCTAACATAAACCCATTGCAACTCTGAGAGCCCTGGTTATATTATTCTTTGTGTATTTTGGTACTAAAAGTAACTAATGGGGAAAAAAACACCAGTATACAATGCATTTTACTGCAAAAATGTCATCTGGTTTATTAAATTTGGCTCCAAAGAACTGCAACAGTAATGTTCAAAATAATTTGGAGCGCAAGATCAACAATAAACAACAGATAAAATAACATGGATGCATAAAAAATAATTAAATTGCGCAAAAATTGACAAAAGAAAATAAAAATATCAAGGAAATACTTAAATAATGTAAAAGAACAATGAAACCACGTAAGATGGTTTAAACAAAGAAATGTAAAGTTGAATAATTAGTTCTTAAAACTATGTAAATGTATGTAACAATTTGCAAAGGCTGAACTTAAAAGAATAAATAGAATCACATGGAAATCATTACAAAAAATATATATATAATAATAATAATCTGTTGCACTTTGGGGGGCCCCTAGTGGCCCCGGGGCCCTAAGCAGCCGCTTAGTTTGCTTATGCCTTGGGCCGGCCCTGCTGGGTCACCATGGTCTGGTCCTGGATGGCAGTGGTCCCCAACCACCAGGCCATGGACCGGTACCAGTCCAAGGGTCAATTGGTACTGGCCGCAGAGGAAAAAAAGTTTCATTTAAAAAAAATTACCAGATTCTCTCCACCACATCTGTCTA
>JBBPBX010108502.1:0-11149 GCA_038048925.1 Garcialebias charrua
ACCACCGCCCTGATCAAAAAAAGGTAATCAGAGACTCTACTTCCTCAGACGGCTGAGAAGAGCTGGTCTGGGAAGCTCAGTCCTCACCTCCTTCTACAGGTGTGCGATGGAGAGCATCCTGTGCTCACACGTTGATGCTGTAGCACAGGATGCTCTCCACTGCACACCTGTAGAAGGAGATGAGGACTGGGCTACTCAGACCAGCTCGTCTCAGCCGCCTGAGGTAGTAGAGTCTCTGATGAACTTTGTTGATCAGGCTGGTTGTGTTGTTGGTCCAGCTGAGGCTATAATTCAAGTGCACACCCAAGTACTTGTAGCTGGAGACCAGTGGTGGAGAAAGTACTCAAACACTGTTTATAAGTAAAAGTACAAATAAACAGACAAAAATGTACTCTAGTAAAAGTAGATGTACCATTATATTGTGTTTACTTAAGTAAAAGTAAATAAGTACTTGCTTTTAAAAATGCTTAAAGTATTAAAGTAAAAGTACTTGCTGAATGTATTGCCTAATGCAATGGTCTACAGTATCATTAAGTGTGTGTACTGTACGCATATTTTCTGTAATACATTAATAGTGTTTTTCCATTTTAAAGAACAATGCTGCAGATAACACATGTTTTTATTGTGTTTACTCTGTGACACAGTTCACACTTGGACTTGTGATTCTGTGTGTCAGAATTTCAGGGATGACATGCAGAGTTAAATGTCATTAAGCAAAATAAGAGAGGAATTATTTTACCTTTGAAAGTTTTTATTTAACACAAAGCAGAACCAATGTGTCATTTTAACTGCAGTAAACATGTTTAAATTAAAGTTATCTGTCTGAAAAAAAGGAGCATTATGCCAGGTTTCCACCAAACGCTTTTCGCGCCACCGAAGCAGCCACTTTACATTGAAAGTCTATGTGGCCGGGCATGTTGGATGCGGCGCATCTACAGCAGTTCAAGCAGCGCGGCAGTGAGTGGCAGCTTTTTTCCGCTCCCACGTCACCTCCGAGCAGCGACTGTCGAAGCTCGATTTGTCCTGCTTCTGCTGCTCGCAGCTTAGCAGCAACCAATCGGGATAGACTCTGCCATGTGATCACGCAACAACGACAGGACTTTTTTTTGGACTTTTCAAACTTACCCATCGAGCCTCCATGAAGAAAACAGCCTCCGGTAAGAAACTTGGCATTTTTACAGTTGCCGCTGTCCGCTCGAGCGTACGGTCACCCCAAACATAAAAAAATGTTTTAATCTCAACAAAGACTTTAGGAGCTGCAGTTTGGCTCATAAAAAATCCACTCAAGTAGTAACGAGGCTCATGTACAGCTGATTTTTTATCTGCCCGGTGTAGAAGAAACAAACGGAAAAGGAGCCAGCCGCTGCTCCCACTGCGTGTCTGCAGACATGTTCGATGAGAACAGACATCTGTTGACAAGCAGCCAACACAGTGCGGTAGGAGATTTTTTGCAGCGCGAAAAGCGTCTGGTGGAAACCCGGCATTAGACCTGACAAAGGAACAGACACTGATCATTTCACCTCCAGTTTGTCATCAACTCTAGTTAAAATATTGTCCAGTCAACCATGGATCAAAAGTGAACAATATTTTAAATTCCTGACACCATTTTCAAAACTTGGATCTGAGTGTCGAGACATTTCTTGTCTCCTAACATCCCATGAACTGATACATTTTAATATTGATACAAGAATTTATTGTTCAAGTTCAGAAGAAGTTGGTTTTCACAGTTTTTTGAGTCCAGTCTGGTTTTTTAGGGAGATGTCCTGCTGTACTGAACAGTCTTTCAATAATCTTTCAATAATCTTTCAATAAGGCCATGGGTGGTGTGTATCTTCTGGCTGAATCTTTGTGGTGGAATCCATTTTGAGTGTGTTAGTGGTGCTGTGGGTGCTCCCAGTTCAGTGACGTTTATACTAGAATATACGTCATTAGTCCAGTTCTTCTTGAAGGCAGGTCTAATGTTACCTGTCCACTTGCAGTGATTCAAATTGATTCAAATTGTTTCAAATTCAAATTCAACTCAAATTGTGTGTGTTTGTGTGTGTGACTGTTTTGTGGTTTCTAAGGACAGTGTTTTGTCAGGACAGTAATGAGCTGTTATCTGATTGTCTGATTATAGCGTATTGCTGTCCTAACAAACCACTGTCCATTAAAACCACAAAACAGTCACACACACAAACACACACAATTTTAGTAGAACATGTTATATTTACATGTATATGTCTATCTGATATGCATATATACATTTATATGCATATATGTATATACACTGTACAGTACATGAATATGCATTTATGATATGCTTATATACATGTATATATGTATATTTGTGTGTATGTATATGACATAGATATCAATTATATAAATAATGCAGGGATTGTTAAGTATGACTTCAATATTATTAGTCACAGTTTTTTAATTTATAGTTTTCTTTCATTCAGCTAATTTTAATTTCATCTTAGTCCACCTATCATGAGAGGAGTTTTGTAAATACTCTGTCCATCCATCTTTCCTTTATGTGAGATGGATACTTTGGCCAAAAACAAACAATCATGTAATGTTTATTGGTTTACATGTGACAGCAGCTATCATCAAAATGTAGAATTTCCTCTAAATATAAGTATAAATGATCTGTTACAGATGTCATGTGAACACGTCCAGAGTCAGGAGATCGCAGGTAGCCAGAAGCACGATCAACTTCCTTTAAACACGAATACCAAGGTACATTTTAGTTCTTGTGTTCCTAAACAGAATTACTTGCTACGTGTGGTTTCATCAACCTTAATGTTCAATTAGGTGTGTATAGGAGTGTATTGTGGTTTTTATGGACAGTTGTTTGTTTGGACAGTCATACGCTATAAACAATCAGACAATCAATCAGATAACAGCTCATTACTGTCCTGACAAAACACTGTCCTTAAAAACCACAAAACAGTCACACACACAAACACACACAACTTCAGTTGAACATGTTATATTTACATGTATATGTCTATCTGTACATTATATGTATATGCATATATATACATGTATATGTTTATGCATATATACATCTATATGTTTATGCATATGTACATATATGCATATTCTTGTATATATACATATATGCATTTACATGTTTAAATGCATTTGCATATACAGTACATGTATATATGCACTTACATATACATGTATATATGCACTTACATATACATGTATATATGCACTTATATATACATGTAATAGGCATGTAAATATAACATGTTCAACTCAAATTGTGTGTGTTTGTGTGTGTGACTGTTTTGTGGTTTCTAAGGACAGTGTTTTGTCAGGACAGTAATGAGCTGTTATCTGATTGTCTGATTACTGTATAGCGTATTGCTGTCCTGACAAAACACTGTCCTTAAAAACCACAAAACGGTCACACACACAAACACACACAACTTCAGTTGAACATGTTATATTTACATGTATATGTCTATCTGTACATTATATGTATATGCATATATATACATGTATATGTTTATGCATATATACATCTATATGTTTATGCATATGTACATATATGCATATTCTTGTATATATACATATATGCATTTACATGTTTAAATGCATTTGCATATACAGTACATGTATATATGCACTTACATATACATGTATATATGCACTTACATATACATGTATATATGCACTTATATATACATGTAATAGGCATGTAAATATAACATGTTCAACTCAAATTGTGTGTGTTTGTGTGTGTGACTGTTTTGTGGTTTCTAAGGACAGTGTTTTGTCAGGACAGTAATGAGCTGTTATCTGATTGTCTGATTATAGCGTATTGCTGTCCTAACAAACCACTGTCCATTAAAACCACAAAACAGTCACACACACAAACACACACAATTTTAGTAGAACATGTTATATTTACATGTATATGTCTATCTGTACAGTATATGCATATATATACATGTATATGCATATATGTATATACACTGTACAGTACATGAATATGCATTTATGATATGCTTATATACATGTATATATGTATATTTGTGTGTATGTATATGACATAGATATCAATTATATAAATAATGCAGGGATTGTTAAGTATGACTTCAATATTATTAGTCACAGTTTTTAAATTTATAGTTTTCTTTCATTCAGCTAATTTTAATTTCATCTTAGTCCACCTATCATGAGAGGAGTTTTGTAAATACTCTGTCCATCCATCTTTCCTTTATGTGAGATGGATACTTTGGCCAAAAACAAACAATCATGTAATGTTTATTGGTTTACATGTGACAGCAGCTATCATCAAAATGTAGAATTTCCTCTAAATATAAGTATAAATGATCTCTTACAGATGTCATGTGAACACGTCCAGAGTCAGGAGATCGCAGGTAGCCAGAAGCACGATCAACTTCCTTTAAACACGAATACCAAGGTACATTTTAGTTCTTGTGTTCCTAAACAGAATTACTTGCTACGTGTGGTTTCATCAACCTTAATGTTCAATTAGGTGTGTATAGGAGTGTACTATGGTTTTTATGGACAGTTGTTTGTTTGGACAGTCAGACGCTATAAACAATCAGACAATCAATCAGATAACAGCTCATTACTGTCCTGACAAAACACTGTCCTTAAAAACCACAAAACAGTCACACACACAAACACACACAACTTCAGTTGAACATGTTATATTTACATGTATATGTCTATCTGTACATTATATGTATATGCATATATATACATGTATATGTTTATGCATATATACATCTATATGTTTATGCATATGTACATATATGCATATTCTTGTATATATACATATATGCATTTACATGTTTAAATGCATTTGCATATACAGTACATGTATATATGCACTTACATATACATGTATATATGCACTTACACATACATGTAAATAGGCACTTACATATACGTGTAATAGGCATGTAAATATAACATGTTCAACTCAAATTGTGTGTGTTTGTGTGTGTGACTGTTTTGTGGTTTCTAAGGACAGTGTTTTGTCAGGACAGTAATGAGCTGTTATCTGATTGTCTGATTACTGTATAGCGTATTGCTGTCCTGACAAAACACTGTCCTTAAAAACCACAAAACAGTCACACACACAAACACACACAACTTCAGTTGAACATGTTATATTTACATGTATATGTCTATCTGTACATTATATGTATATGCATATATATACATGTATATGTTTATGCATATATACATCTATATGTTTATGCATATGTACATATATGCATATTCTTGTATATATACATATATGCATTTACATGTTTAAATGCATTTGCATATACAGTACATGTATATATGCACTTACATATACATGTATATATGCACTTACACATACATGTAAATAGGCACTTACATATACGTGTAATAGGCATGTAAATATAACATGTTCAACTCAAATTGTGTGTGTTTGTGTGTGTGACTGTTTTGTGGTTTCTAAGGACAGTGTTTTGTCAGGACAGTAATGAGCTGTTATCTGATTGTCTGATTACTGTATAGCGTATTGCTGTCCTGACAAAACACTGTCCTTAAAAACCACAAAACAGTCACACACACAAACACACACAACTTCAGTTGAACATGTTATATTTACATGTATATGTCTATCTGTACATTATATGTATATGCATATATATACATGTATATGTTTATGCATATATACATCTATATGTTTATGCATATGTACATATATGCATATTTGTATATATACATATATGCATTTACATGTTTAAATGCATTTGCATATACAGTACATGTATATATGCACTTACATATACATGTATATATGCACTTACATATACATGTATATATGCACTTACATATACATGTAATAGGCATGTAAATATAACATGTTCAACTCAAATTGTGTGTGTTTGTGTGTGTGACTGTTTTGTGGTTTCTAAGGACAGTGTTTTGTCAGGACAGTAATGAGCTGTTATCTGATTGTCTGATTACTGTATAGCGTATTGCTGTCCTGACAAAACACTGTCCTTAAAAACCACAAAACAGTCACACACACAAACACACACAACTTCAGTTGAACATGTTATATTTACATGTATATGTCTATCTGTACATTATATGTATATGCATATATATACATGTATATGTTTATGCATATATACATCTATATGTTTATGCATATGTACATATATGCATATTTTTGTATATATACATATATGCATTTACATGTTTAAATGCATTTGCATATACAGTACATGTATATATGCACTTACATATACATGTATATATGCACTTACACATACATGTAAATAGGCACTTACATATACGTGTAATAGGCATGTAAATATAACATGTTCAACTCAAATTGTGTGTGTTTGTGTGTGTGACTGTTTTGTGGTTTCTAAGGACAGTGTTTTGTCAGGACAGTAATGAGCTGTTATCTGATTGTCTGATTATAGCGTATTGCTGTCCTAACAAACCACTGTCCATTAAAACCACAAAACAGTCACACACACAAACACACACAATTTTAGTAGAACATGTTATATTTACATGTATATGTCTATCTGTACAGTATATGCATATATATACATGTATATGCATATATGTATATACACTGTACAGTACATGAATATGCATTTATGATATGCTTATATACATGTATATATGTATATTTGTGTGTATGTATATGACATAGATATCAATTATATAAATAATGCAGGGATTGTTAAGTATGACTTCAATATTATTAGTCACAGTTTTTAAATTTATAGTTTTCTTTCATTCAGCTAATTTTAATTTCATCTTAGTCCACCTATCATGAGAGGAGTTTTGTAAATGACATAGATATCAATTATATAAATAATGCAGGGATTGTTAAGTATGACTTCAATATTATTAGTCACAGTTTTTAAATTTATAGTTTTCTTTCATTCAGCTAATTTTAATTTCATCTTAGTCCACCTATCATGAGAGGAGTTTTGTAAATACTCTGTCCATTTATCTTTCCTTTATGTGAGATGGATACTTTGGCCAAAAACAAACAATCATGTAATGTTTATTGGTTTACATGTGACAGCAGCTATCATCAAAATGTAGAATTTCCTCTAAATATAAGTATAAATGATCTCTTACAGATGTCATGTGAACACGTCCAGAGTCAGGAGATCGCAGGTAGCCAGAAGCACGATCAACTTCCTTTAAACACGAATACCAAGGTACATTTTAGTTCTTGTGTTCCTAAACAGAATTACTTGCTACGTGTGGTTTCATCAACCTTAATGTTCAATTATGTGTGTATAGGAGTGTACTATGGTTTTTATGGACAGTTGTTTGTTTGGACAGTCAGACGCTATAAACAATCAGACAATCAATCAGATAACAGCTCATTACTGTCCTGACAAAACACTGTCCTTAAAAACCACAAAACAGTCACACACACAAACACACACAACTTCAGTTGAACATGTTATATTTACATGTATATGTCTATCTGTACATTATATGTATATGCATATATATACATGTATATGTTTATGCATATATACATCTATATGTTTATGCATATGTACATATATGCATATTCTTGTATATATACATATATGCATTTACATGTTTAAATGCATTTGCATATACATGTATATATGCACTTACATATACATGTATATATGCACTTACATATACATGTATATATGCACTTATATATACATGTAATAGGCATGTAAATATAACATGTTCAACTCAAATTGTGTGTGTTTGTGTGTGTGACTGTTTTGTGGTTTCTAAGGACAGTGTTTTGTCAGGACAGTAATGAGCTGTTATCTGATTGTCTGATTACTGTATAGCGTATTGCTGTCCTAACAAACCACTGTCCATTAAAACCACAAAACAGTCACACACACAAACACACACAATTTTAGTAGAACATGTTATATTTACATGTATATGTCTATCTGATATGCATATATACATTTATATGCATATATGTATATACACTGTACAGTACATGAATATGCATTTATGATATGCTTATATACATGTATATATGTATATTTGTGTGTATGTATATGACATAGATATCAATTATATAAATAATGCAGGGATTGTTAAGTATGACTTCAATATTATTAGTCACAGTTTTTAAATTTATAGTTTTCTTTCATTCAGCTAATTTTAATTTCATCTTAGTCCACCTATCATGAGAGGAGTTTTGTAAATACTCTGTCCATCCATCTTTCCTTTATGTGAGATGGATACTTTGGCCAAAAACAAACAATCATGTAATGTTTATTGGTTTACATGTGACAGCAGCTATCATCAAAATGTAGAATTTCCTCTAAATATAAGTATAAATGATCTCTTACAGATGTCATGTGAACACGTCCAGAGTCAGGAGATCGCAGGTAGCCAGAAGCACGATCAACTTCCTTTAAACACGAATACCAAGGTACATTTTAGTTCTTGTGTTCCTAAACAGAATTACTTGCTACGTGTGGTTTCATCAACCTTAATGTTCAATTATGTGTGTATAGGAGTGTACTATGGTTTTTATGGACAGTTGTTTGTTTGGACAGTCAGACGCTATAAACAATCAGACAATCAATCAGATAACAGCTCATTACTGTCCTGACAAAACACTGTCCTTAAAAACCACAAAACAGTCACACACACAAACACACACAACTTCAGTTGAACATGTTATATTTACATGTATATGTCTATCTGTACATTATATGTATATGCAATATATATATACATCTATATGTTTATGCATATGTACATATATGCATATTCTTGTATATATACATATATGCATTTACATGTTTAAATGCATTTGCATATACAGTACATGTATATATGCACTTACATATACATGTATATATGCACTTACATATCATGTATATATGCACTTACATATACATGTATATAGGCACTATACATGTAAATAGGCACTTACATATACGTGTAATAGGCATGTAAATATAACATGTTCAACTCAAATTGTGTGTGTTTGTGTGTGTGACTGTTTTGTGGTTTCTAAGGACAGTGTTTTGTCAGGACAGTAATGAGCTGTTATCGGATTGTCTGATTACTGTATAGCGTATTGCTGTCCTGACAAAACACTGTCCTTAAAAACCACAAAACAGTCACACACACAAACACACACAATTTTAGTAGAACATGTTATATTTACATGTATATGTCTATCTGATATGCATATATACATTTATATGCATATATGTATATACACTGTACAGTACATGAATATGCATTTATGATATGCTTATATACATGTATATATGTATATTTGTGTGTATGTATATGACATAGATATCAATTATATAAATAATGCAGGGATTGTTAAGTATGACTTCAATATTATTAGTCACAGTTTTTTAATTTATAGTTTTCTTTCATTCAGCTAATTTTAATTTCATCTTAGTCCACCTATCATGAGAGGAGTTTTGTAAATACTCTGTCCATTTATCTTTCCTTTATGTGAGATGGATACTTGGGCCAAAAACAAACAATCATGTAATGTTTATTGGTTTACATGTGACAGCAGCTATCATCAAAATGTAGAATTTCCTCTAAATATAAGTATAAATGATCTCTTACAGATGTCATGTGAACACGTCCAGAGTCAGGAGATCGCAGGTAGCCAGAAGCACGATCAACTTCCTTTAAACACGAATACCAAGGTACATTTTAGTTCTTGTGTTCCTAAACAGAATTACTTGCTACGTGTGGTTTCATCAACCTTAATGTTCAATTAGGTGTGTATAGGAGTGTACTATGGTTTTTATGGACAGTTGTTTGTTTGGACAGTCAGACGCTATAAACAATCAGACAATCAATCAGATAACAGCTCATTACTGTCCTGACAAAACACTGTCCTTAAAAACCACAAAACAGTCACACACACAAACACACACAACTTCAGTTGAACATGTTATATTTACATGTATATGTCTATCTGTACATTATATGTATATGCATATATATACATGTATATGTTTATGCATATATACATCTATATGTTTATGCATATGTACATATATGCATATTCTTGTATATATACATATATGCATTTACATGTTTAAATGCATTTGCATATACAGTACATGTATATATGCACTTACATATACATGTATATATGCACTTACACATACATGTAAATAGGCACTTACATATACGTGTAATAGGCATGTAAATATAACATGTTCAACTCAAATTGTGTGTGTTTGTGTGTGTGACTGTTTTGTGGTTTCTAAGGACAGTGTTTTGTCAGGACAGTAATGAGCTGTTATCTGATTGTCTGATTACTGTATAGCGTATTGCTGTCCTGACAAAACACTGTCCTTAAAAACCACAAAACAGTCACACACACAAACACACACAACTTCAGTTGAACATGTTATATTTACATGTATATGTCTATCTGTACATTATACGTATATGCATATATATACATGTATATGTTTATGCATATATACATCTATATGTTTATGCATATGTACATATATGCATATTCTTGTATATATACATATATGCATTTACATGTTTAAATGCATTTGCATATACAGTACATGTATATATGCACTTACATATACATGTATATATGCACTTACACATACATGTAAATAGGCACTTACATATACGTGTAATAGGCATGTAAATATAACATGTTCAACTCAAATTGTGTGTGTTTGTGTGTGTGACTGTTTTGTGGTTTCTAAGGACAGTGTTTTGTCAGGACAGTAATGAGCTGTTATCTGATTGTCTGATTACTGTATAGCGTATTGCTGTCCTGACAAAACACTGTCCTTAAAAACCACAAAACAGTCACACACACAAACACACACAACTTCAGTTGAACATGTTATATTTACATGTATATGTCTATCTGTACATTATATGTATATGCATATATATACATGTATATGTTTATGCATATATACATCTATATGTTTATGCATATGTACATATATGCATATTCTTGTATATATACATATATGCATTTACATGTTTAAATGCATTTGCATATACAGTACATGTATATATGCACTTACATATACATGTATATATGCACTTACACATACATGTAAATAGGCACTTACATATACGTGTAATAGGCATGTAAATATAACATGTTCAACTCAAA
>JBBPBX010108503.1:0-11149 GCA_038048925.1 Garcialebias charrua
AATAGCTTTGGTCCAAGTACAGAGCCTTGGGGAACTCCACATGTGATATTACAGAGGTCAGATCTTACATCATTTATTTGTACAAATTGTTTCCTATCTTTCAAGTAGCTAGATACCCACTGTAATGCTGGTCCTCTAATACCATATTTGTTCAGTTTTTCAAGGAGAATGGTGTGATCAATAGTATCGAATGCTTTTTTTAAATCAACAAAAATACTGACACAATATTGTTTTTGATCGACAGCAGTAGTTATTTGTTCCATTAATTCCATGAGAGCCATTGATGTAGAGTTTTTTGCTCTAAACCCATACTGACTGTTGCTTAGAATATTTTGTTTATCTATAAATTGATCTAGTCTGTTCACAAATAGTTTTTCAAGAATTTTTGAAAACTGTGGTAACAAGGATATAGGTCTATAATTGTTGAACACACATTTATCACCATTTTTAAAAAGAGGAACTACCTTAGCTACTTTCATATTATCTGGAAATATTCCTGTTGAAAATGATAAATTACATATATATGTAAACGGCTCAATAACATGGCTCATTATGTCCTTTACAAACATCATATCCATGTCCACCCAGTCTTTTGATCTCTTGTCTGTAAGATTTTTTACTACATTCATTATTTCCTCTTTGTTAGTTCCATTTAGAAAAATACTATTTGCACAACCTGTAATTGAATGGATCACATTATTATCTACTTTTGGTATTTTAGCTGCAAGGCTTGATCCAACATTCACAAAATATTGATTAAATCCATTTACAATTTCATTTTCATCATGAACTTCATCGTTGTCTTTTACAAAATATTTTGAAATACCAGTTTTTGCTTTATGATTCTTCAGAACACTATTCATTACTCGCCATGTTGCTTTCATATCACCATTACTTGTCACGGTCAGCGGCCCCGCTGACCCCTCTCTTTAGCCCGACCTCACGACCCCCCTCTTTAGCCTGACCTCACAAACCCCCTCTTTAGCCTGACCTCACATCTTCTTCCCTCTGTCATATTTTTGCCCCTTATCTCCACAGTCCTGTCTTTAGTTTCAATATTCATCCAAGTAATCCACAGTCCTGTTTAGTCATATTTTAGCCCCTTCTGTCCACACTCCTGTCTTTAGTTTCAATACATCCAGGTAATGCCTGTCACCCTTCCTCTGCCCTTCTGATTTGTGTTCTGTTCTTTGTGTGATTTGTTTCTTTTTTTTCCGTTGTTTCTGTCATTTCTTTTCACTTCCTCCTCAGTCTGCTTCAGCTCATCTGCTCATTCCTTCTGCCCCTGTCAATCAACAGTTCACCACACCCCCTCAGCCTGCTTCAGCTCATTCCTTCTGCTCATGTCCTCCTGTCAATCAACAGTTCACCACACCCCCTCAGCCTGCTTCAGCTCATTCCTTCTGCTCATGCCCTCCTGTCAATCAACAGTTCACCACACCCCCTCAGTCTCAGCTTAGCAATCACTTTCATTCCTTACACCTGTTCTACTCTGCATTTACTCTCCGGTCATCCACTTCCAACCTGCGCAGTCATTGTTCTTTGGTTTCAGCTCGTTATCACAGACAACACGGTCCTTCTGTTTGCCTACCTAACCTTAACCCATCCTGTTTACCAACCTGTTAGTTTGCAAGTTTTTTGCTGCCACGTCAGCTTTTGTTTTGTGTTGTTTTAAAATAAATCATTTTTGTTCAAAGAGAACTCCTGCTTCAGTCATCCTGCCTGCTTTTGGGTTCAAACCTAAACGGATCGTGATAGAATGACTGCGCCAACTGAACCCAAAGGTAGGATTATCTCCTTGTTTGAGTTTTTTGCCCGTGAGGCTGAGAAGACTTCCCAGAGGGAGAGAGAGGAGGAGAAGAAAAGCCTGTTCAGGGGAACCCGCCTGGCTAGAAAGCCCGTTTCTTCCTATCCATCTCAGTGGCTTCATGAGGGACCTTCAGAGGAGGAACCAGACACTGACGAGGAGTATTGGTTCCCCTCTGCTCCAAGCTCATGCCGCCGAGGTCAGAGGGGTAGACGACAGTCTCAGCTCGGCTCTCGCTCTCAGGAGGAGCGAGGGGGGGGAGGGCGCTGCTGGAAGGGTAGTACAGCCCTGATTCACCAGAGGTGCAGGAACGGTGGCAGGCTTATGTGGAGGCGAGGTACCTGCGTCCGCCCAGCCGTGAGGAGGTCCAGACGGCCGCTCCTCACACCTGCCTGCCTGAGGTCACTTCACCAGCTCTCTTGACTCCTCCACCACCTGCTGAAGCTTTGTCACCTCCAACACCCACCTGTCCGGCTCTTCACTGTCGTAGAAGGAGAGGTCAACGTGGGACCCAAACCCTCTCCCTGCCCGGGTCATCCATCCCTGCTCCTGAAGCTTCACAGACCTCCATGACGCCCGCTGCCATCACAGGGGCTCCACAGACCTTCATGACACCCAATGCCGCCGCAGGGGCTCCATAGACCTCCATGACGCCCGCTGCCACCGCAGGGGCTCCACAGACCTCCACGTCGCCCGTTGCCATTGCAGGGGCTCCACAGACCCTCACGTCGCCCGTTGCAGGGGTTCCATAGACCTTCATGTCGCCCGTTGCCATCGCAGGGGCTCCACAGACCTCCATGACGCCCGCTGCCGCCGCAGGGGCTCCACAGACCTCCATGACGCCCGATGCCGCCGCAGGGTCTCCACAGACCTCCATGACGCACGCTGCTGCCGCAGGGGCTCCACAGTCCTCCATGACGCACGCTGCCGCCGCAGGGTCTCCACAGACCTCCATGACGCACGCTGCTGCCGCAGGGGCTCCACAGTCCTCCATGACGCACGCTGCCGCCGCAGGGTCTCCACAGACCTCCATGACGCACGCTGCTGCCGCAGGGGCTCCACAGTCCTCCATGACGCCCGCTGCCGTTGCAGGGGCTCCACAGACCTTCACGTCGCCCACTGCCACCGTAAGGGCTCCACTGACCTCCATGTCGCCTACTGCCGTTGCAGGGACCACTGTTATTATCCAACAGATCGAGAGACTACTTAATGCTGCTACCAATAACCCTGATCCTCAATATAAAGTCAGAACTTATTCCATCATGGAGCATTTAATTACCACTGGTACTGATTTAATACCAAACCCAGGTTGCACTCAACTATTGACTTTAGTTAAGACTGCAAGAAAAGAAGTAGCATCCTTATTGTCTACAGCTGAGCCTGAATCCTCCATGTCGCCCGTTGCTGCTACAGAGGCTCCATAGCTCTCCACATCGGCTGCTGCAGAGGCCCCACAACTCTTCACGTCAGCTGCTGCAGAGGAGGCTCCACAGACCTTCACGCCTGCTGTGTCTCCAGTGTCTAAGTCTCCAGAGCTCCTCATGTCTCCAGAGGGACCCCCTCCAGTTTCCTGTGCCGAGGGGTCCCAGGAGGGACCTCATCCAGTTTCCTGTGCCGAGGGGTCCCAGGAGGGACCTCTTCCAGTTTCCTGTGCCGAGGGGTCCCAGGAGGGACCTCGTCCAGTTTCCTGTGCCGTGGGGTCCTAGGAGGGACCTCGTCCAGTTTCATGTGCCGAGGGGTCCCAGGAGGGACCTCGTCTAGTTTCCTGTGCCGAGGGGTCCCAGGAGGGACCTCGTTCAGTTTCCTGTGCCGAGAGGTCCCAGGAGGGACCTCGTCCAGTTTCCTATGCTGTGGGGTCCTAGGAGGGACCTCGTCCAGTTTCCTGTGCCGAGGGGTCCCAGGAGGGACCTCGTCCAGTTTCCTGTGCCGAGGGGTCCCAGGAGGGACCTTGTCCAATTTCCTGTGCCGAGAGGTCCCAGGAGGGAACTTGTCCAGTTTCCTGTGCCAAGGGGTCCGCCGAAGACCCTGTTCCTGCCATCAAAGACCCTGTTCCTGCCGTCGAAGACCCTGTTCCTGCCGTCGAAGACCCTGTTCCTGCCGTCGAAGACCCTGTTCCTGCCGTCGAAGACCCTGTTCCTGCCGTCGAAGTCTCGTCTTCGGCGCCCGACTACGCTTTGGCTGATGCCGTTGAAGTCTCGTCTTCGGCACCCGACTGCGCTTCGGCTGAGGCAGGTGACTCTTCGGCACCCGACTACGCTTCGGCTGATGCAGGTGACTCTTTGGCGTCCGACTACGCTTCGGCTGATGCAGGTGACTCTTCAGCGCCCGACTACACAACGGTCATCACCGCCATCTCTGACTCTTCGGCACCCGACTACGCAACGGTCATCACATCCCTCTCTGGCCCAGCAGCTGCCAGCACTCCCTCTCTGGCCTAGCAGCTGCCAGCACCTCCCTCTCTGGCCCAGCAGCTGCCAGCACCTCCCTCTCTGGCCCAGCAGCTGCCAGCACCTCCCTCTCTGGCCCAGCAGCTGCCAGCACCTCCCTCTCTGGCCCAGCAGCTGCCAGCACCTCCCTCTCTGGCCCAGCAGCTGCCAGCACCTCCCTCTCTGGCCCAGCAGCTGCCAGCACCTCCCTCTCTGGCCCAGCAGCTGCCAGCACCGCCCTCTCTGGCCCAGCAGCTGCCAGCACCGGCCCAGTTCTGCACTTCTTTGACCTCTGGTCCCGCTCTGGACTTCTGCCCGAACCCTGGTCCTGCTCTGGACGGTCCCTGGGACGTCCACCTGAAGTTTGGCCTTGCTTTGGCCGGGCCACGGGCTGTTCCTTGTTTTGCACGTCGCCCAGGGCCGTTTATGTGTATTTGTGTTTTGGTTTCTCATTGTTCCCAGGTCTGGTCCTGTCGGGTTTTTATTTAGGTTTTTTACCCTTGCCCTCTGTCCTTGTGTTTGCCCCCTCCGCCCACCCTGTTCTAGCTTAGGTCCCTTCTTTTTTCTGGAAGGTCCGTCAGGATTCCGGACCTTAAAGGGGAGACTATGTCACGGTCAGCGGCCCCACTGACCCCCCTCTTTAGCCTGATCTCACGACCCCCCCTCTTTAGCCTGACCTCACGACCCCCCTCTTTAGCCTGACCTCACACCTTCTTCCCTCTTTTTGCCCTTCCTGCCACAGTCCTGTCTTTAGTTTCAATATTCATCCAAGTAATCCACAGTCCTGTTTAGTTATATTTCAGCCCATTCTGTCCACAGTCCTGTCTGTCTTTAGTTTCAATATTCATCCAAGTAATCCACAGTCCTGTTTAGTCATATTTTAGCCTCCTGTCTTTAGTTTCAATATTCATCCAAGTAATCCACAGTCCTGTTTAGTTATATTTCAGCCCCTTCTGTCCACAGTACTGTCTTTAGTTTCAATATTCATCCAAGTAATCCACAGTCCTGTTTAGTCATATTTTAGCCCCTTCTGCCCACAGTCTTGTCTTTAGTTTCAATACATCCAGGTAATGCCTGTCACCCTTCCTTTGCCCTTCTGATTTGTGTTCTATTCTTTGTGTGATTTGTTTCTTGTTTTTTCTTTGTTTCTGTCTTTTCTTTTCACTTCCTCCTCAGTCTGCTTCAGCTCATCTGCTCATTCCTTCTGCCCCCTGTCAATCAACAGTTCACCACACCCCCTCAGCCTGCTTCAGCTCATTCCTTCTGCTCATGCCCTCCTGTCAATCAACAGTTCACCACACCCCCTCAGCCTGCTTCAGTTCATTCCTTCTGCTCATGCCCTCCTGTCAATCAACAGTTCACCACACCCCCTCAGTCTCAGCTTAGCAATCACTTTCATTCCTTACACCTGTTCTGCTCTGCATTTAGTCTCCTGTCATCCACTTCCAACCTGCGCAGTCATTGTTCTTTGGTTTCAGCTCTGTTATCACAGACAACACGGTCCTTCTGTTTGCCTGCCTAATCTGTACCCATCCTGTTTACCAACCTGTTAGTTTGCAAGTTTTTTGCTGCCACGTCAGCTTTTGTTTTGTGTTGTTTTAAAATAAATCATTTTTGTTCAAAGAGAACTCCTGCTTCAGTCATCCTACCTGCTTTTGGGTTTAAACCTAAACGGATCGTGACATTACTTTTATCTAATAATTTACTATAATATTCTTTCTTATGTTTCCTTATAATCCCTATTAATTTATTTTTATACTTTTTATATTTTTCTACAGCGCTCTGACTTCGCAATTTCAAGAAACATGAATACAAATAGTTCGTTTTTTTACAAGCATTTCTCAACCCTTTTGTCATCCATGGTTGGTCAACCATATTTCTCTTTGTGTAATTTGTTTGCACACAATTTTTTTCATATAGAGCTTCTAAGATATTCATAAATATTGTTTTTAATGCTGTAAAGTGTCCTTGAGTGCTTTGAAAGGCGCTACCAAATAAAATGCATTATTATTATTATTATTATAAACTCATCATATGCTTTGTTCACATCATCAACATACACTTCATTCCAGTCTTGTTTATCTAGATCCTCTTTTAATTTTTCCAAAACTTTTTTGACGTGTTTATGATCTTTTTCTTCGTTGTAACTGCTTTTGTGATGCTTTGATCATTTTTATAGATTGTGAAAACTGGTAAATGATCACTGAAGTCGTTAAGATACCACCTATCACATCCCCATTTGTTATATTTGTGAAAATATTATCAATTATTGTGGCACTATGAGTTGTAAATCTTGTTGGCTTTGATATCAATGGATACATATTTAAACTGTACATTGAGTTTATAAATGTACTGATGTTATTTGAATCTGTTTTATTTCCCATATCAATGTTAAAGTCTCCACACAAAAAAACTTTTTTATTAAAACTCTTCTCCATTAGCTCCAAGATTTTATCAGTGAAAATTTATATATTTGCTCCTGGTGATCTATATACACAACTTATTGTTTTTGTTTTATCGTTTTTGTTTATTATTTCTATTGTTATCATTTCCATAATATTATCAACTATTATTGACATTTCACTATTTAATTTACATTTTATTTCATTATTGACAAATAGAGCGACTCCACCACCTCTTTTATTATTTCTGTTCATATGATATAATTCATACCCCTCAATGTGAATATTACTTGTGTTATCATTGAGCCATGTCTCTGACAGCGCTATTATCGTAAAAGTTCTATTTAACTGTTTTAAGTAATCTGTTATTTTGGATATGTTTGCATTTATACTTCTGCTATTAAAGTGAATAATATAGAGTACTCCATTTGATATATTGATGTCATTAAACTTTCATAATAATATTCGCTATCTTTTATTACAGGAACATTTTTTGCATCAATCACATTTTCAACATTATATATTTTAGGTTCTCAGTCTTCGTATGTTGTCATGTTCTAATGTATTTGCAATGATGATACATTATTAATATTAATACATTATAATTATCAATACATTATTAATATTATTATTATTATTATTAATACATTAATACATTGTTAATAATAATTAATAATAATAATTATTATAATAATAATAATTATTAATACATTAATAAATTGTTAATAATAATTAATAATAATAATAATAATTATTATAATGATGACATTATTATTGAGACAAAGCAACTAACTGAGCATCACTCAGCTCAGGCAGCTGAAATTACTCTAATTCTTACCTGTCAGTCAACTGAAGAACAGGAAGTAACTATTTTAACAAAACTTTTTAAGCTCTTTTCATACACAATACATGATCTCAGTGTACAAATGTTCTACATGTTTAAAAACACTTATGGTTCAAGTTACCTGAGAGCTCACTGGATGTTGAGATAATTATTGAAGCAGTTTATTTTTTTAATTTTTATCTTTTAATTTTTTTAAATCTTTAATTTTTTGATTTTTTTGTTTGATTTACTTTTTATATTTAAGACAGACAATCAAACATGGGAAACAAAAAAGCGCACCGCTTAATGATGATGTCTATATCATGTGAATAATAAACCTGTTAAGTAATTGTGGCCAGCCACGAGAAATGTAGGAACAAGTCGGCACAGCTCTAACTGAGAAAAAATCAATAAACCTTCAACTTCTGAGAAATTAGTGAAAATCGTTTTTTTGCAAAATGTACCAGTTGAAGTTGTGAAGAAACCATCCCATGCTTTAAAAAACACTTTATAAGTGTTTAAACTGTTAAACTTTGTGTTAGAATTAAGTTTGTTTTCAGAGTAAAACCAAGCCGCAGTGATTTGCGTACTGGGGGGCGGGGACCCTCACAGCTGATTAACATGCGGGACTTGTTTGGCTGGTATCAGAGCTCTTCGGCCAATAACGTGCAGCTTTGAAAGAAGCACATGGCTACTTAACAGCTATAGATCACCCAGTGGACACAAGGAACAAGGAAAATAATAAAATAAAGCCGATCAAAGCGTCAGAGCGGTCAGCTGTTTTTCGACCGACCCGAGGGGAAAAAAAAAGAAGCCTTTACTGCGTGCGCAAGCAAATCAGTTTCCATCCTACATAATACATCCATCCATACGTCCATCCATCCATCCACTATCTTTATTTCATTAGACAAAGCAGACACGCGTAATCACCGCGCCATGCGCGCAGCCACTGCGGTAAAGTGAGCCTCTACTCGGCTCCGTGTCTGCAGCCATGGTGAGCGCATCGCGCAATCACACGCGTTGGTTTTACAAATCGCAGCAAAGAAACTAAAATTTAAAGCACGATAATGGTGCACCAATTATGCAGATTCAACTGGCCGTTTGAAAAGGTAAAATGTACAGTTAAGATCGGATGGATCAGCCGTTCTCACGCAGCTGTCAGCTGCTGTCAGCTGCTGTCATCATGATAAAAAAGCTGAATGGAGCAGCGTGTTTAATTAAAATAGCCTTGTTTTTCCCAGATAATTTTGCTCTAAAATGTTTTTGTTTATCTTTATGTAAGGTTATCTTTAGAATTTATTTTTCATGTTAATATATATTTGGTGAAACAAGAAATCTTTCTTTCTTTGAAATACATTATTTGGATGAATGGATGGATGGATGGATGGATGGAAACCGACCAGCCCACAAAAGCTTAATAAAAAAGACCTACAGCAAAGATAAGGCCTTTCTGCCCTGATGACACAAAAGTCATGTAGCACCAACACCTTTGTGACATCTAAAATAAGTCTGTGCAGGAGCTTGGTGTGTGTAAAGCCTTATTTTATTTTGTTTTCCCCCTGTCTAACCTTCTTAGATGCAACATAAGCATCTCCTGAGTTTACTCAACATCTTCAGCTATTATACAAACTTTTCCAGTGTCATCAACTTTATAAAGTGCATTCCTGTCCTGTAGGGGAGACCGGGTATGGTTGTAACACTTTTTGCTCCAGCACCTTTAACTCACAGAATTTTTGAGCTAGAGTTTTCAAACTTTTATACAAAATACCCACATTTGTTGACTACAAATGGCACCAATTCAAACCTCTGCAAGAATATCACAGACCTCATGAGTTCATGTCAAATACATGGTGGTCCTTTGTTACAACCACACTTGCTGGGGTAAGTTGTAACAATTAGACAAAATAAGCAAAAACAGAGGCCACACCATGTGATATGCTTCAAAAAGAGGTTTACTGAATTAAAAGAACAATACAAGAACAAAATGTCTCTCTCTCTTTCTGTGACTGACCATAACTCAAATACAGGTGGTCCCCGACTTACGAGCACATCGACTTACAACGTTCCGGACTTACGAGCTGACTAACGAATAGTAAAGTTGTACAGAACATACAGAAAATACAGCACTGGAATGTGTTTTTAGATGAAAGTGTGTTAGCTATTGTAAACAAAGTTCTGTGCATGTTTATGAACCATGTTTGTGTTGAAAAATGGGTTCGTAGTAGCGCTAGCATACATTTTCCAACTTAGTCGGGGACCACCTGTATACTATTTGTGTGTGCATGTGTGTAAATTATTCTACTAGAACAATCTTCCTTAACATGTAGACCTATAATGCCTAAATATAGTATAATGCCATATAAGGCCTAAATAATGTGCACAACCCACCCCAACCCTGTCAGCCATGTTTAGCTAGCTGTAGTAGCATAGTGGTTTGAAATTAGCACAGGAAAATGCATCACATTTTGCCTGAGAAATTACACTTTCATCTAATGTAAGTTATATGGTTTTATCTGCAACAGTATAAGTACTAAACAAAATATAGTCATGGTCAAAAAATTTACTTTCTTACCTCAAAATCAGTTTTTTCTCCTTAGTATCTGCATGTACCTGTTTCCAGACTTGACAATGACAATATGGTATTGTGGAGGAAGCGGGTAAACACTGAAATGATCATGTGAATCCTATCATATCCCTGATTGGTGGAACTGGTGGTGTTACAACTCTCCCCATGTTACAACTATACCCGGTCTCCCCTACCTTTAACACCATTTTTATTATACTTTTACTGCTGTTAATATCATAATTTTTACCATTGGTGTGTGATACTGTTCATTAAATTTTTAAACCTCTTTTATGTTGTGTGTGTGAAGCACCTTGATAACAGTTTATCTGTTTTTTTTTTCATTCAAGCTTTATTTATACAGGCTAGCCTCGTTGAGCCACGGGGACTCATTTACAAGAGGGACCTGTCTCACTCACACCTAGGGTCAATTTTAGAGTTACCAATCAGCCTAACATGCATGTTTTTGGACTGTGGGAGGAAACCGGAGCACCCGGAGAAAACCCACGCATGCACGGAGAGAACATGCAAACTCCACCCAGAAAGGCCCCCAGACCGGGATTTGAACCGGGGACCCTTTTAACTGTGCTATATAAATAAAATTGACTTGACTTGACTACTGTAGTTGTGACCCTTATTTTTTGGGGTGGGCTGTAACAAAACAATTAACATTATTAATGTGTAAAACATGTCACAATAACATAAAATACAATTCTTTGTATTAATGTTGTTTTTTTAAAGATCAAAAGGAAGTTTGCCAGTAGGAGTGTAGGAAAAAATAGATTTTTTAAAGAAAGACTCTGGATTCTTAGTCCTGGCGATTCAGAATCAATTCTAAATGCTCCAAAATCAATTTTGATAGGAGGGACAGTCCGCTTCATTTTATTGTTTTGTTTTTATGGGTTTGTTTTTTACATTTATTTTTATTTTATTTTTTTTATTTTTTTTGTTTTTTGTTTATTCTTTATTACTTTTCCTGTTTGTTTTGTTTATTTCTTATTACATTTATTAGTTGTTTTGTTTGTTTTGTTTATTTCTTATTACATTTATTTGTTGTTTTGTTTGTTTTGTTTATTTCTTATTACATTTATTTGTTGTTTTGTTTATTTTATTTTTATTCTTTGTTTT